>QVOA01019707.1:0-41272 GCA_014825685.1 Pseudomyrmex cubaensis | reverse complement strand
ACGCATATGAGCCATTATTTTATAATGTTCTGTTGAAGTATTCTATTAAACAACACATTCACTAATGAACGTAATGTTTTATTGCTATCATCGGCATATTGACCTATTCAGCATTAGTAAATGGGGAATGCTATTTGCGTAAATTATATGGGGACAAATAAACGGGAAATGCGGCGGAAATGAAAACATTCCGTTGTTCGATCTGCAACCGGCGCGCGGCTGCGCTTATTATGTCAACTCAGCTTAATGATCGGTGAGCAAGCAAGGATTTGTCAAATTTGCTAAATGTAACTTCTGCGCTCTTCGTGTAATTTTGCCCATCGTGTTTATATTCGCGGATGAACGATTCGGATTCGTAATTGGACGAAGATGGTTTTATTATCGTTAGAGAGAAAGCGAGAATTATTGCAAAAATTGAAAGAACACTCTTTTTCTACTTGAGGAAGACACGCGCGTGTAGTAACTAATTTTGGAAAAAAATTATACTTGCTTTTTTAAATTGATAATATAATTTTATAATTTTCTCATAGGTTCAATTTACATTTACTGATACACAAGCATAATATATTGTTTAATTTTGGTGCTAATTTATTTTTGACTACTGTATTGATGCTATACTCTCTCTCTCTCTCTCTCTCTCTCTCTCTCTCTCTCTCTCTCTTGTAATAGTAGTAGTAATAGTTTTTAAACAATATACAGACATATATAACAAAATTAAAGGAATTTTATTCGATAAACGTTCAAGAATTCGTTAATTAATATCGAATATCCGCAAAGAATAGGTACACTAATGAGCATCAAAGATCATGTACGCGAGCAATCTCTTTTTTCTTCAGCGCTCAAGTAAAAAACATCATAAAAAAAAAGAAGAAAGAGCCATTATTCTTTGTTTCATTATTAAAGTTCTTCATTATTTCTCGTTAATTTTAATATTACCGATCTATTACCTTTGCCGATGAACTTCCAAACATACAACATACGTTTCACTTCAATTTTGAAACGTTAAGAGTTAACGTTTCATGTTATAAAATTTAACAATCTAAGTACGTAAAAAAGCACTTATTTCCTTAATATATTCATAATG
Source organism: Pseudomyrmex cubaensis (assembly GCA_014825685.1). NCBI lineage: Eukaryota > Metazoa > Arthropoda > Insecta > Hymenoptera > Formicidae > Pseudomyrmex > Pseudomyrmex cubaensis. The sequence goes on along the minus strand of QVOA01019707.1, from coordinate 40,188 downwards.
TATATAATGCGATTTCCAGCAATAGTTTGCAATGCTTTGCAGTGCTTCGGTCTTCCGGTATAGATTTATACATCGTTTGTTCTATCAAATATTTGTTCTCGCGTAGCTGCTGGTAGCACGGTGGTATTTGCCTGGAAAGGATGCATCTCTTTTGGTCGATCTGCGGGGGGTGGGCTCCATTATATGCCCGAAGTAACACCAAAGAGAAATGGTGACGGTGGGTGTTGTGTGTTGCATCTAGTTTTGCCGTTTGTGAAGCGGCACCCGCCGCGAAAGTACCGGCGGCGTGTGTGTGTTAGTCAGTTTAGGGAGTTTGCGTGTTGTTCGCGCGCAACTGCCGGGCCAGCCCTAAGTTCTCGTAATTCCGTGCAACTCTCGCGCAAAAATTGCGACAACGATGCGCGAGATTACCAAGCTCTTTGTAACGTACAAAGTTTCTTTGGCAACGAGTTTAACGACAATTTTTTTTTTTTTTTAGTTTATTCTTTGCGATAATCAAATCATTGTTATAACGTTTTTTGTGTCTCGTTATCGGCAAAAGAATTTTACTTCTCACAGCATCTTGTTTTGAGATTAAGTAAATTTATATTTCTTAATATTCAACTTTTGTCAATTTTATAAAAACAAAACTTATATATCGTATATCTAAGCGAGGGACTGGAATAACAGGATTCACGAATACATGAGAAAGTTGTTGAATACATGAGAATCGTGCGGTCAAAATATTTCGGTGCACACCTCTATCACTTGCAATCGTCACGGACATGTTCGCGAAAGGGTTTACAGGGCCGTGAAAGCCGTTACGCGGGAGGGAGGAGAGAGAAAAGAAGAGCAAGTCGCGCGTGTACTCATGCGCGGAGGGTGAAACCGCACGTAGGTAGTGCACGGATGCATTACATGCTCGAAGTGATAGCTAAGGGCGGCGGAGAAATGTTCTTAGGTTCTTTAGTTTTCTTTGCGCGCACAACACCGTTTTTCTTCGTGTATACCTACCACTGTTCCCTCCAAACGTTTCCTCCACCTTTTGCGTTAACCGCGCTCATGGTGCCGTGACTTATCTGATGAAATATACACCTTCGCGAGAAGCAAGCGAAAGTGCGTATAATGCAGCCTGCGGTTGTTATATCACGTGTAATTGACAATTTTTTTGAAAAATTACGTGAATAACACACAAACTAAAATCTGTGTGGTCGATGTTAGCTTATATTGTTCGACAAAATATCAGATTTAAATTTATAAATTATTGAGGTAATTTGTAAGCTACTCTTTTTTATTTTTTTAATTAAAATCAAATTTTTAACAACAAAACACGTATATAACACAAAAAACGTGCAATAAAAGTGTTCTTGATTGCGAAATAAATGGATGTTATAAAGTAAACGGGATGCACGCAAGAGATATCAGAGAAAATATCAGATTTCGCCGAGGATTTCTTAAAACCGGCTCTTAACGTTAACACATAATGCGACGATTATGAAAATTTTTAGCTAACTCTTGCGCAAAAACTTTCCGCAATGCGCGCTTGATTTGCAAAGCAATTTCAGCGCCCAGTCGATTTTCAACGCGCGCTCGCATATTCCAACTCGGTCCTCATTTTAACTGTTTAACTGCAATTTATTATTGCGATTTCGACCATCCGGCAGCAGAGAAACTTCAGCATTCACGAAGCTCTCACGGTACCTTAACTCAATTTGACACGGCAATGGCGCGCGCGAGCGGTCGACGCCGGTGAATTCGATGCGCGCGAGGATGCTATCAAAATAACGAACCTACCCTGCGCATCTTCGAGTACATTAATCGCGCTCGGATGCATCTCAAGTGCAGTGCGGGATCTGCCGCACTTCATGCATGCATGCGCATTGGGCCGGCTCACCTGCCCCCATTTACAACGGACCCTCTTGAATTTGCGCCCGAATGGCCGAGGGTAAATCGTTGAAAACTCGAGCGAGCTCGTGCTTTGGTATATAGCGATCGCGTTTGCGGTTAGAGTATCAATACCGGAACTTTAAAGAAAGGAAGAACCTTTAAGTGCGGTATAGAATATATAATACACGATCTTTTTTTTTTTTCTGTGTCAGCTGAATGTAATCGATGAGCTGACATACGCACGCGTACAGAAGTAGCGTTGTGAGAAAAAATGAATTTTAAGATTTCAATTTGTCATATATTCAAGGAAACAATATTTCGAAGAAATATAATTTTTGATATTTTCTTTAGAATAGAACGAGAGGAAAGAAAAGGAAAATAGAATGGATTACCACAATGTAAACCTGATCAGATTTTCTTTCGGGATTATGATCAGATATATTTCGGGATATTATTTTTACGCGATTAATTCGAGCATATGTAACTAGGAGCGATACGTAGTGAAATGTCGAATGTGTGCTTTTCCTCTAATTTCGCGACCTTCGCGCGCGCATTGGTCACAAACGTTTGTGCCGTCGTGGGTTCTCTCGCTGATTGCGAATTCAGTAACTCGTGAGAGAGCCATGCCGCTATCGGGAAACGTACGGTAGATGTAACGATCGGTTACCACCACGGTAAACGGTTCGCTGTTCGTCGGGATTGCCGAATGTAAACTGTCTATTACCGCGATCGCGCTCGTTTCCATCGCGCGCGCGTTTATCAGCGTTACGTACGATCGAGACGTGGATAATGCGCCCGTATTCCCGATATCCCGATCATGTGCGTGTAATAAGATGATTGGCGGCATTGGTAATTACTGAGCGATCGCTAAATTAAAAAAAAAAAAAAAAAAAAAAAAAAAAACCGAATTTTTTCGATATCATCTCGACGTTCGGTTCGATGTCGGTCTTATATTCAATATTTGTCGAAAAAATACACGAGAGAGGATCGCGCGACACAGAAAAAAAAGCTGCAAGCAATTTTTGTAAAAGTTTTTGAACAGTTTAATTGCTTTTGATTTCAATTTGGAAGTAATTTACGACTTGAAAATTGTATCAAACAATAGAGAGTCAAGATTGAAAGAAGATAATGTACCTATTAAACTCTTGATCAGCATTTCCAACGCTGCAAAAAAAAATAGAGTTCACTTAATTGAGTCAACTTGATTGTTTTGCGTCCAGAAATACAAGTGCAGCTGTTTAAGGAAAGAAGTATTGCTACTTGTGTTACATACCCTTAAGAATGAACACGTCCTTTCGAGCGCCCGTAGGAATAACCCACGAGCGAATCGAGCAGTCGGGGCGCGCCATGCGATAAGATATAGCAGGACGACGCGCCCGTCGAGAGGAGGGCCTCTTGGGACCAATTGAGGTCTTAATTACTGCTCTCTCACAGTGGAATGCTGTGTTATCTGCCTGCGGTTACTTCTGCTGCCCGCTTGCACACGTCAGGCATTGAATTACACCTCGCTCCTTTCCCCGAGCTCCTCCGGATCGGGAAATGCGACGGCAACGCACTTCTTCTCGAGTTCGGAGGACTCCAAGCGACGTCCGCTGTCGGGCGATAATAGCGAGATACGCACTACTGTACTACGTCTCTGCGGAATCATTTCCAACAAGTATTAAAATGTTGTTTTCAATTATTCGGAAATTAAAACAATATTTATTTTGTGCTATTTATGACGTACAGCACTCGCAACTCACATTAAGTATATTTTTATTTTATTGTCGTTCATTTTATTATTATTATTTTATTATTTTTGTTTTATTGTATTTTATTGTATTTTACTACATATTTTTTTTACAATTTCTTTTTCTGTCTCTCTTTACTTTCTTTTCTTTCTCTTTCATTATCTATAAAAAATGTTACATTTTGCAAACATATTTTTGTATTTACGAGATATTATATGTTATGGAATTTTCTTCCTGTGGAAAAAAGAAAGAACAAGGGAAATAACTTGTGACTTCGATAAGAGAAAATGTCGATTGTGCGCTTTTTAAGCAAAAAGTTTCGGTTTTATTTTTAATTCAAGCAAATCGATGTTGGATTAGTAATTGACCTTAACGCAACGGCTGTTTCACCTTGTCGTCTCGCAGGTGTAAACGATACATTTTCCGGAAATTTGGAGCGCACTAACACGTTAAGCTTGGCCCGGCCGCCAGCTTTTATTGCACGATTAATTTCGTCCGCTTTACGTACGGGCCACGATCAAGCGGCACATCACTCACCGAAACCATCCCTTGCCGCTCCTGTTGCAACCGCCCTTATATCCTATCCAATCCCATCCAGTGATGTATCGTTGCTTGTTGAAGACTTGAAACTGGATTGAGGATCTGTGTAAAACAAATCATTAGAGAGATGTTAGTGGGATGTGCGCATAACTGTTGCACACGCGCGCATGACGCGCTGAACCCGATCGCGAACACGACCAATTGAAATTTGATCACTCGACTCTTGATTGCTCTTGATAGGCAAAATGCTCGTGGTTTGCGAGGATTCGGCCTCGCTGTTCGACACACATTGTGCAGCACGGCGTGATGTCGACCTCCGCATGTTGCACAAGATTTATTAGGTGAGATAGTCACTCACCGAATGCTCGCCGAAATAGGTTAATTCTGCTGTTCGTGTACTTACATTACACAGCCCTAAATCTTTTTGGTAAAAATAATGAAGACAAAAGCATCGATTCCGGAATAAACACGACGCTGGTGCACTGAGAGAACTTCGGAATATCTTCGTCACACTTCTGACGGCTACGGGATAAGAGAAACGACCCACGGTTCGCCAGGTGCGTCGGATATATTCTCGAAGGATGTTTCGGACGGCTCAACGTAAGTAAGCCGAGAAAGCCCGATCACGTTGATGCTAACGACCCGGCTAACGTATATCAGTCGTAAAAAAGGGGGCGCGACTTTATTTAAGCCCTCGTTTTCTCCGAAACGAGGGATTTCTCGGTTCCGAGGGCATAGCCGGCTGCAGGCTCCGACCCGAGGGCAAACCATGCCGGGAATTGTTTTTACGGCGCCGCCGCCGATATCATCTGCACCGCGGAAGAAGTGGATGGCGTTTTGTGAGCCCTACACAATGTCCCGGTGCGTGTGAGGACGTGCGAACGCGGATCTTTCGAGCCACTTCGGTGTAACTCCAAGCTCGTATTCTCGTCGTTACGCTCGGTACTGAATGTGGATGCTGTCCTGATGCTGTCTATCCGTCTGACGATCTGAGCTTTACTTTTATAACGGAGAGTTTTCTGGTTTATAAAACCTGTGACGAGAGATCTCCGGATTTATTGTTAAATGTGAATACATAAGAAATTTTGATTGTATGTTAGCACAAGATAAATATTTTATATTTAATTTCTCTCCTCTTTACGCGTGTTGCACGCTACGTGTCTGTGTTTTATAATAAACGTAAGAACGACAATCCGAGTGATATTCCTATCACTCCATGTGACGCGGAACAATTGTATTAATAACAAAGGCAAAATGTGACAAAGAGATGCGAAAAGGAGAAGACACTGGTCTTACAAATTAATTGTAAGAAAAATACGTAGTCAAAGTCGAAAGGCTTCTAACAATCCACCAGGAAATAAAGAGCCGGATAACGACCTACTCGCGCGCTACTCGACAGTCCCATCCAGATATCTCGACTCAGCAGATTTATGCTACTTTTATCCGGTTGGATGTTCTCTATTTCCTCTCGATAATATCGCTTCTCTTAACTGCGCTCTCGCTGTATTTCCTTTCCGAATTATATCCGGCCGGTTAACTTAATATCAAGTTAAGCCGCTTCTATCGTTTATTTGTAAAAGCGGTTCGCGTGCTCGCGCGCCAAATCCGCACGATATCCGCGAAAATATCGGCACTCGTGGTGTACTTCGACAATATCAAATATCGATCTCTCTCTCTTTACTTGCGCGACACTTCTGGTATTTGATTCTGATTTTTTTTTTCTACTTTAGGCGAATTATTGATGCGGTAAAACTTTCATTTATTAACCAGAGACATTTTCTCTCTCTCTCTCTCTCTATATATATATATATATATTTTTTTTTTTTTAATTATAATCTCTAAATATATTATGTGTAAATTAACTGAAATATAATCAAGAAAAACATTCTGTTATTCGAATCTCACGTGTTCTGCATTATCTCTTATACAAATAAAATTTAAAACATATACTATCTTATGCTACTTAAATCATATATGTATACTATCAGCAATCTGTGATAGTAAGACGGGTTATATTTCGCTTCCTTTATTTATCGAGATCATCTTGATAATAGTAGTTGCGTTACCGAAATTTAACTGCAATGTAGTTGACGATGAAGCATCGAGAGCGCCAGCTCTCGTAGGGTAATAACACGTACCGACATAACCGATCATTAATTCGCGGTCGAAGGTATGCGTGCGCTCGCGGAAACGATCGTAGAAGCTGCCGGCGCGGCGTTCCGATGGCGCGTGATTAATAGGAGCCCCCGCGAGAGAAATTGGCTCTTAATGACTCGACAACGAAAAGACCTCGCCGTGCCGTGCTGTGCTGTGCCGACGGCCATTAAACGCGTTTTTAGTCACGCGGGCTTGATTTCTACTTGAGCTAATGAGCTTTTCATCGGTTTTGGGTAATCCCGAAGGGATCTCGGCTCCCCTGTCACTGTATATCCTGAAAGTGGCGAACACGCGTCATCTGAGCGTTCGAGCGTTTAGGCCACGTGCACACTGACAGGGGGTGATAAGCGATAAAAAAAAGTAGCGTTAAACAAAATTAAACACCTGCAGCGTTCATGCAGGTTAATTACAGATGCTAGACAAACCTCTTGCACAGATGATAAGTGACTACATTTACGTTTTAGTGTGTAAAATAGCTTAAGATAATCAACGAGAAAATAGAGTCATTTCTGTTCTTCCTCTAGCAAATCCATCAAATTTAATGAGCTTAATAACTTAATATTTCAAGTATATATGTCGACTTAAAATAAATAGTAGTATGCGCGCAATATACTCGTGCAATTCACGAACTAATCTCTTTCACTATGTTAAATAGTGTAAGATTAAAATTCAATATTCTGGGAAAGTTTAAGTAGAATTAAAAAAAATTAAATTAAGAAACTTAATTTTCGTATATCGAGGCGTTTAATATCGCGCATCTACGATGATTAAATTGCCTTTTTTTAAACAAATGTTGATAGATTTAAACTCTAATTTATTTAATTCTTTGTCAAATTTAATTCCAAATGACGTTATAATGAAATATACGAACTTTTACCATGTCGAGGCGCGCTGCAACTGCTAATCCCAATGTGATGTGAGCGATATCTTAGCACGTCGACGCGTCTTCGCGCGCTCGAAGTCGGGTGCGAATTACCGCGAGATACTGATATTGAACATCGCGGATTCGGGAAAGCGGCGTGGATGATATAGTGCGCGATGCGGCGGCGGCGTTTCCCATCGCGAGGCTATGCCCCGGAGCGGCGGACTCATGTCGTCGTGTCATCGATAATTGATGTATGCGCGAACTAACGGCCGGTAATTACAGCACCTCGCCGGTTCGATGATACCCGTTGCGCGCGCGGAATCTCGCGCTTCGTCTCCTCAACTGGTTGGCTGGCTGGATGGTCGGGATGGCTTGGCGATGCATGTGCGACGCATACGCTGGAACTGCATTCGAATTCCTGCGTGCTCCCAGTTTCATCAAGAAAGATAGATATTTCCATATCTACATCCATTAAAAATTTATCGGTCGTATTTCCATCAGCATTTTGAATTATGTATGGAGATCGAACGATTAACATGGCGCGACAACAGTAATTAAGATTATTTCCGAGGAAAATGTTGAACAAACATTCAGATATGTACTTTCGAAATATCTGTGTTCTCTCGTTTTTTTTTCAAAAGAATCAAGCACCCGCGAACGAATAAAATAATTTTCGAAGTCTGAAATTTTTTTATTGGATTGGATTCAAATTTTTTATTGCACATATCTCTCGACTCTTGCTGCAAGTTTACTGTGCAGATTTATAGTTCGCGTTTGAACTCGCACTGCTCTCTCTCTCTCTCTCTCTCTCTCTCTCTCTCTCTCTCTCTCTTTCTAGTTAAGTTTTTACAGAGCTGTTGCTACGTCAAATTTCGAAAATTCAATTGGAACCAAATGGTACGCAACTTTTAATCGGAGAGCGAGGAAAAACAGAATTACATCGAAACTTTTGAACTTTGTGTCAGGCCGCGCGATTTTCCAGACCGACTCTGCATCGGCGCTGAGATTTTCCGAAAAAACTAATGACTCTCATCGGCCGTAGCGGTCTGATCGCGCGGTAATTAATCGCGAGGGGGCCTGAGGGCCCGACTCTCTCTCGCGGTCCCTTCTCTTTTCTCTCCCACCGTCTCCGTCTCATTCTTCCACTTTATTCTCGCCGAGAATTATGCAAGCCGACCGTTTATTAGCATGCTAACGACCGCGCATTAAAATACTTTATTTGCGGGACAGTGATTGAGTGTTCTCGTATGGGGTGCTGGTCGAAGAGAGAAAGAGAGAGGGACAGAGAATGGGGAGAGAGAGAGAAAAAAAAATGCGGAGAAATTGCGGCGAGATCTTTTTTCGAGCTTTTTGAATTATGTAAGTGCCCCGGACTAATTACTTCGACGTCCACGCATCGGTTCGTTGTTTCGTATTCGACGCTCGAACGAGGTAGACGCGGTTGATTTGTGTTTTTTTTTGTTTTATTCTCTCTTTTTCTCTCTGTCTCTCTTTTTTTTTATTTCGTCGACCGTGATTGTATTTGCCCGGTACGGATTGCCCGACTTGTTGCAATCGCTCATCGCTGGCTTTTTGAGAGAGAAAGAGAAAGGGATTTGTTTTACGTATATATATATAATACAAAATGAATGTACAAGTCACTAAGCGTCGAAAATGGCGCAAGTCAGCCGAAGAAATATCATGAAGTGCAAGTTACATGATAATTGAATAAGAGTTTTAAACAGGGATCCTTGAAGTTTTTAACGAAAGATTTTTTTTTTTTAACAAAATGATACTTCTCTTGATTTCTCTTATCCTGTGCAAAGAAATCTCCACGTCAAATTGACCTCCTCTAAGCTTGTACAAAAGATGTAGGTCAGAATAATTTTCCTTGCCTTCTTGAGTACGAAAGAAAATTTACGTCAAAACTGGAGGAGAGAGCACTTGTAAAGTTTTCTTTAACAAAGCAAGAACAAACTAGAGAGAAGATGCGATAGTAGCTTCTGCCAAGAACAATGTACACTCCGTTGCATGCGAGATTTTATCTACTTAATACACCAGCCATTAAATCTTAAAAATCTTGTACCGTTGATAAGATACAGAGCAGAAGATATACAAAACAAATTAGCTTTTCTAATAATAATAATATCTACTGACACAGTCTGTTATCACGTAAGGTACTAAAATTCCCCATCCAAGAAACATTTCTGTCTGCAAAAATTTCTTTTTCATTATTTGCAGACTTGAGTTAATATTGTATTATGTCCCGACTACCGCTGCGCTGTTTATACCAGAATTAGTCGAAGAGAAGAAGAGCGTAGTTAAGTGTTTAAAAGTTTAATATTACAAGTGGCCAGCGGGAGCTGGCGCTATATCGATTATCGTCGTCGTCGTCGTTCGAGAACGCCGAGCGCATCGGAAATGCGCGTCGTAAATCGCGCGCGTTCAAAGTGGACCAGACGTTGTGGGGCGACTGGCCGATCATCGGCGAAGCATCAGCAAACGGAATAAAATCCGGGAGAAGAGAGAAGCACGCGGTCTATAAAATAAGATTATCGAGAGGCCCGAAAGATAGAAAGAGAGAGAGTGGCACGACTAACGAGGCTATCGTCACACTGCGAAACCAGATGTCGGCGGCAGTGTGTCCGCCTGCCGCCCAGGACGAGACATGTCTTCTCGGCGTTTGCCGGGCCATGTGCTGTACGTCCTGCTCGCGTGGTCTCCGCCTAGTCTGCGATATTTATGGGAGCGAACTCTCTCTCTCAGCGCGGATCACAAAGTGCGTCTGCGAACGTAAGACACGATTAGTCGGCGTTCGCTCGTCTTTTTTGTCGCTTCGAGTCGTCGGATGATATATCTGTCAGAGAGACTTGTAGCTCTCGACTGAGAAAACCAGAGAAAAATAAATCGTTCCGATAATTTTACGCCAGAATATCTCTTGAAGTTTGACGTAAAACTAAACGTTCTCAATAAATCGTTATTAAAATATCGGAAATTTATACATACATAAGTACTATCGAATATGAAGTAGCTTTACGCATAAGTTAAGCGGATTACAGATGAAATATGATGTTTGTTCTTCTCTGCTCGCGTATTTAAATTATTATAAATATATCACACGTAAAAAAAGTTTATGTAATTTAATATATTTGGTTTTTGTTTTTTTCCAATATTTTTCGAGCGTCTCTTCTCAGCGCTCGATTTAAACAGCAATTATTTACGAAACAATAATGTATTATCGTAAATCTGTAACAATTTTATGATATCTCGCCGTTATTTCTCTCTCTACACGCTAAATCTTCAGATTGTATTATTCCTTCATCCCGAGCTTAAATTAGAGCACGGTGTTCTTCCGCGTAATTTGTCTCACGTAGTAAAGGGCGCGTGCGACGTTTCAATGGAGCTTATTAACTCAGCGTATAATTACACGTAGACCTTATTATCCTCTCGACCAAGCGTCTAGTGTATATCAGGGAATTTATGCACGAGAGATATCGATACGAATAATTTCGCAGACGGTGAACAGAGAGGCGCGCTTCGCCCACCGTTGATATCGCAACAACGAGGACGACAACGACGACGACGACGACGACGACGACGACGACGAGAAAGATGTATTATATTCCGATACGTCTCCCCGTGTTGTGAATAGCTCAGGATGTATAATGTGGAAATTCAGGCTACAGGCATTTCTCGGATTTATTGCGGTGGCTGACAGTATACTTACATATTGTCGGTGGATTCCGGCGGCGTTGCGCGCGCGCGATCACGGCTTGTATTACCGTTCATATTTCTACGTAGATACGTATTTACGTCGCGCCGAATATATATTTCGGGGTATCTCCCTAACCGGGAGAAACGCGATAGAGAGATAGAGATAGAAGCTTCGGAGAAGCTTCGCGGAAAAATTTCGCACGATTTTCGAGTTGCGAGAATTAATGGCCGAGGTCGTTAATAACCGGCCGATGCGACTCCGCGCTGCCATTGGGTATCGATAATGGATATTATGAAAAGGAGATGCAAACGATGCTCTTTCATTAATGCGATGATGCATTATCGAGGTAGATGCGCAGAAGCACGTTATATTAATGTGCAGTCAATTTTAATGTAACAGATGATTAGTCATTTTCGCGTTTTAGAAGCGTATAACAGGTATAACTATATTTGATGACTTCGTGAAAGAATAAATTCAAATGTCACACGTGGATAATACATTTTAATTATTCATGAATGATATATACTTCTACAGGTTTTAAATTAGTTCAAAATTATTTTTTCAAACAAATAAGTAAATAGATGTTTTTTGTTGAATTTGAACGGCAGATAATCAATTTAATAAAGCATCAGAATTTAAATAGATATTTTGGACGGGAATATGTAAAAGAGAGCCGGTTTATGTTACAAGCAGGCAAACATGAAGTATAAACCACGTTGTGTCTCAAAATTACGTCACGTATATAGAGAAGGTGCTTCAGATTCTTCAAATTCCCCGTAATTTATTTGCTCATGCAATATAACGTGAGAGAGAAAGAGAGAGGAGTTATCGTTGATATTAAGAATCTTTAGTTTTATTAACCATCTTAACTAACATTAACTTATCAGATCGAAGCTTGAGTTTTGTGATAATGTAATATAATTGCTTCGTTATAACTTCGACTCTCAAACTGTGCATAGAAAATCTTTCATTATAGTCACTTATGTTTCCGAGGGTTTTATTATCGCGATATTTCAGTCAAGAAAGAAGAATCGGCTGCAAATTAGCCGAAGAATCTGTCATTAAAATTAAGGTCGTGCATTCTCGAGCAGACTGCAAGAAGAGCAACGATCTTTGATTACCGGGGTCGATTCTCTCTCTCTTCCTCTCTCTCTCTCTCTCCTTCCCTTTTCTCCCCTCAAAGAACGAGCGATGCGAGTCGCGTTGCTCGTCCCGGACTGCGCTTTACGAGGATGCAATTAGTCGGCCGGTATTAGCATCAGATCCATCTCGCAGAGAGCCGGCGGTAAAGAGGGAGGATGGACCGATGGGGAACGGCTGGCACTAATTCACCTCCTCGCGCAGGACATGAGTCCTGGTTCGGCTCATATACCGAGGGATACACGGCACGTTCCGCTCCCCAGCGGCAAGGAAGGAGCGGGGGTGTTGCCTGCTAATGTTGTTATTGAATTATTTTGAGACTTAGTTTTACGTACAAGGGATCAAGACCCCGGCTTAGTTCCTGGATAAAGGAGATCCGTCTTCTTAACGTTTCTCTTCCGCTTGGCGAAATACTAAAACTGAGTTCCCTCCCCTTCGATCTCGAGAGCTCGGATCACCGAGAATGAGAGTGTCTCCTCGAGTAGATTAAGACGCGATTTGGATACACCCTCTCGTCGATATCCTGAAAAGAGGGTCGCGCGCGATTCGCGGTCTATGATCTACCGAACGCCTGGGGAGATATAAAAGTTCGATGACAAACAAAACTGTGAGGCGGAGCTGTCAGTTTTTTATTGGATCAAATAAACTAGGCGTCAACTTCTTGGTTGATGTATATTCTTCCTTGTTGTTTATCGAAGTAATAAATACATTATTATAGTGAGAAGAAAAATAACCAGAGAAAAAATAACAGTAAAGAGAAAAATGCAAAAACGTGATAAATTGATTAAACTATATGTTTTTTTAGTTAATATGTAATGTGTAATTAAAAAAAATTTGTTGTAATCGTGCACAGTAGTATATTCTCAATATATGCAGATGTAAACTTGGAAAAAGTTCAGCTACTGTTTTGTAATCACGTCATCGTATTATTCCTTTAATCAATTTCTGTACAGATAGAACGTTGTGTCTTTTCTCACTGAACAAAGCTGAAATGTGATAATAACGATAATGTGTCGTCAATCCGTGTGAAGGGGAAAACTCTCTTGGTGATGTAAACGTATTAGCGACCATCACACAATTGAAACACGCGAGAATTCGAGAAGGTGACGAATAGAGAGAGAGAAAACTGCGACATATCGAATATCACCATCACGAACGGGCGCCGGGAATCTTTACGAGGGTTCGACTTCCTCCGCGAGATCAAGTCACGATTAGGATGTTGTCGGCCCGCTCTTCTTTGATGTTCCCGGAGAATCGACTGTCCTCTGTTTGAATCAAAACGAGGAACGAGGAAAGTGTTAAAAAGGAAAACAAGAAGGGGAAGGCGTGTTGAAAAATGTACAAGCAGCGAAGAAATTTGTGAAGCAAAGAGAAGAACGCCTGAAGAAGCTCCAAGCGCGGATGGAAACTCTTTCCGGGAAACGGATATGATAACAGCGAGCTACAAGGAAGACATTATAAATTTTGTTTTACGAAACAAATTATTAAAGATAAAAACAATAAGATAAGAAAATTTATTACTCTAATGCATTTTAAATTGGAAAATGCTAGACTAGTGAAAAGAGAGTGAAGCGTAGCTTTTAATAGAATTTTTTTAAAGTTTGCGTTGCACTAATAGAAAATTGTAATCTTTCTTTTTAAAATATTCTGCACTATTTTTATCACATATGGAACTAAAAAAAGTGAACACATGTTACGTAACGTAATAATTTCGATAAATCGAATGTATTTGAGAGTTCGATTTCGTCACTTCCACTGACAGTTAAAAGGTCTTGAAGCTTGAGTTTCACTATAGTTTTTCCATATCGACTCGTTCCTGTGAGAGAAAGAAAGACGAGAAGAAAAAGGCATGTCGTCAACTTACATCGAGGCAGGAATGTAATGTTCAAGACGAGTTGAGAGGAGAATGTAGTGTATAAAACATTCTAGATATATATCTAAATATAACTGCTTAAAAAGGGGACTCGAGAATTTGAGATATTAGTAACACGTGTCTCGCACAAAGATGAGACGATGCTTTTTTGGAGCGCGATGAAATACCCATAGCCGCTTAACTGTCTCATGCTTGGATTACAAAGTCAGATATACATCTCTCTCTCTTTCTCTCTGCCATCAAAATAATACTCGACTCACTGTTTTTTTCACACACAGTATTGCATAAGTGGATTACTTGCTGCTGAGAAAAGATTAATATACGGAAAATCTTAACTCGTCGATTAAATAACGCGATTTGTGCCTATTTGCAGTTATCAAACGATGAGTCTAAATAAATCTTTCTACAAAAATGTAGCTCATGATGCGTATTGCTACGTGTTCGAGTTATATCGAGCATGTGTATTTTTAGAAAGATTTATTCTCATCTCATTTAATTAACTTCAAATAGATATAGAAACAATCCCCGTCGCGATATCAATTTTCGTATTTTACATATTAGATCGAAGAGTCTCATAATCGATTTACAAATTCGTTTTGAAATACAGCAAGTACCGAAATAACATTTCTAGCTATAAGCGCATTTTGTCGGTGCTAAATATTCATTTCAGGCACGTATGCTCTAATGTATTTATCGACAATTGGACCGAGTGGGTGGAGGGTGAAAGTGCAGGGGGAGGATATATATGATGGGGGGGTGCTGACCGATTCGCGTCACAGTGAACGAAATGAAGGCGACGGCGAGGCTATTAAAATGATGGCATTATGCATATCGCACGTCACGTAGTTATACGCGCGCGAGCATTATCGGCGTGCTTTTAATATACGTTGTAAAATTCTCCCCCAATCGCGCATCCCCTTCGGCGCTCGCGAGACGCTAAAAGGCATAACAGTAAATTGCGTTTTGTGATAATGACGCCGCGCTTTCGCGATAATATCGCTCCGAGTAGTGCAACGCGAAAAGTTGTGCGTCACGCGCTTGCTGCAGCAAACGCGATGCACATCCCCTGTTGACAACACCAACTTTCTCGTGATTAGCGTCTCAAGGAGTGCGGGCGTAATTAGCACGCGCTGCGCTCGAAACGAGATAACGCGTCGACGTCACGGAAACAAAACTCGCGCGCGCAGGTACACGCTAATTTCGTTATGCAGAATTGCGCGAAATGAATAGGGAAATGGGAAAACCGATTTCGATTAGACGTTCGCGTTTGTATATTCCGAGAATTTTACGCACTTAGCTTGCAATATTTTTTGAGCTACTTGAAAAGAGTCTTTTCTCACGGTTCACTTTATAAATTCTTTTTAACAGTTAGATATAGAACATAAAATTAAGACATACGATATGTCAGAGTACTTTTCAGCAGATAAATCCAACTTCTATGAAATATACACAATGTGTAGAGAAAATAGAACAACAATATGACCGTATTTTCAACATAGCCGGCGTGCTCGGCCATACATGGCCGTGTATCTAATCTTCAGGAGATATCGCTAAATAGCAAGAGGTTTTAAAGATTTTTTAAGAATAAAGAAGAAGGATTTTGTTATAATTTCGTAAATTTTTTTATAAAAGATAGTATAAACATTTTCTATAACTGTAGTTACAATAATTGATTTTTAACATCGTAAATAATACATAACAAATTAAGTTGTGATGGTTGCGGCGCATGTACCGGAGTTACTCAATGCTACATAAATCTTGTATTCAATTAGCTGTTTGAACGTATTTAGCGCTGTAGAAATTGAGTTAGAATATCGCATAAAATCGTTCGCGTGCAACGTCAAACAGCTTTGAATTAGATAATTATAACACAGAGAATTTTGGCAGAGAGAATAAGAACTGGCAGAGAGACTAGGTCTTCATCATGACAATCGATATTAATTATCCTATTATTGCAAATTAATTTTGTAATTAATTAATTAATTGAGCGTTTTGCCTATTAGACTGCCTAATAGAAAGAGCTGCATATTGCAGATTTGCGTGTGCTTTGACCTCTTTACGACATATATCGCATATCTCTGCGGTATGATCTATTAATATTTTGACGAAACACGCATAAAATTACACGTGTAGCAAATTGCACATGCATCGAATTATATATACGGTTGTAGCAGAAATATTGGGAAAACGTATCGTTTTTATCGGCAAATCGAACATAGCCGCGAGGCAAATATTTTATTCCATATATGACGTCGATAATATGAAATCTGTACGTATCTTCCGTATGCCTCTGATCACAAAGGAGGATCGTGATATTAAAGGAATAGGATGCAAGTCGCAACCAATAACAAGATATATATGTGTAACCTGTTCGGTTCGGCGCAGATTCATCTTCGCTTGCTATTGATGCTTCAAATTTTTTTACCTACAAAAAACTAAATACAAACAACACTGAATAATTTTTTTGCAAAAACTTTAGTTGACATGCACTTTAATTTATAACACAAAAAATTTATAACATTTGTGAAAGTAAAATATTTCGCAGAGTCTCCTTATGTTAGAGTTAATTTATCGAAAAATTGTGTATTAGATAAAAAATTTGAAAAAAAAACGAAAAGAAGTGTCTTAAGATGTATCGATTTATGCGTTGCAGATGCGCCGAACGAGTGTCGAATCGGCTGAATATTTACAGCAAAGCAGACATCTTCGGTGCAGCTGCAGATTACAAAGCAATGCTAATGCACATTTTTATATATTCAAAAGTTGCGATTACACAAGTTGCGATTTACGCAATTACGAAAATGTGATCCCGTATGTACGCGCAGACAATTTATTTTTCTACAAATAGGCTCGTTTTAATCTTTCATTTAATTAAACATGCAATTAAAAATCCTTTATCTTTGAAAATCAAATAGACTATTTTACACTGAAAACCCCGTGCTATTTTTTAGAAAAGCCCCAGACGAACGAATTCAAGAGTGCATATGAGACTCTAATATGTAGACACTTTCTATTCACAGGTTACATATGACTATCGATCCTTTTAATACTCTTGCTAATTCGAACAAGTCCCACAAATACGTCCTACCGACACGCAAAGAGTTAGCATAGTGGCTTTCATTCAACGTCGCATGGCGAAAGCCAGGACTGATCGCCGTGAAAGCACACGGAAACGCGCTTTGCAAATACTCGCTATCGAGCGGTTTTTTTTAAATGGGTAGAATCCTCGAATTGTGCATTCGACGTTTCCTGAGCGCGTCTGTTGAGTACAACTGGTGGTCCGGAAAAGAGCGCGCGGAAATTGAAGGTATCGGTGCCATCGCCAATTTGGGACGCTTTAGCAAATGTTTTGCCACGGAAAGAAAAGAGGATAATGAAGGATGTAATAATCCTTCTTGCGGTTTTTTCATAAACATACGAGTTGTGTGACAAGTCTGTAATGAACTTCAAAAATCATTTATCATCACATAGTTTTGTAGTATTTATTATAGATATATTTATGTTCTTATCAGCTGTTAATAATCTGTTACATATATATTATAAAAGTTATTATCAAATACCTGAGAAGTAGTATGTGAGCAATTTTGGAAAAGTTTTGAATTTGGAATTAGATGTAAACCATCGAATGTAAACCAACACCGTTACGTCAACATCAAATTCGACAGAAATTGCGAAACTGGGTTATTTACTTTCAAAATAAATGACGCATATTTTACCAAAACATTGATAGCTTGTTATAAAAATGGAGTAAGCAATTGTTGTTTTGATACTAGGAATTTTTTAAAGAAAAAATACTTTCTATCATATATATATATATATTATATATTTTCGTATATTCTTTTTGTTCTTTTTTCATTTAAAAGTATATGTCGAAGAAAGACATAAAAAATAAGGTGGATCGTACCAAAAGTTAATTCCGGTCTTTTTATTTTAAATTCTGAGCGCGCGCGAACGTTAAAGTCGTTATAACAGCAAAGTCGTTTTCGACGGGTCAGATTATCACGGACAAACGCGAAAGTGTTAGAGTCGTTATTCCGATAGCGATCGAATCGATTCTTTCGACAAATCAGATTATGACACACACGGTTGCGAAGTTGAGCGTGGGCGAGAATCGCGCGCACATTCCCCGCGTTGATATGCAGTTGCATAAACGATTGCGTGATTTTCCGACACTTTCACGATTACATACATTTTTAATCGTGATATTTCTCTTCAGAAAGTGTATATATATCTATATATGTAGTTTTGAATTGCACACTTCTCGCAAAGTGCGACACTGGATGTCGCTCTCTCCTGCTATTCTTATCTCTTGTTTCATGCCTTACTAACTTTTTACGCGGCTTGTCCGTTCCCGGTGCGAAACCCCATTAAAATATCACGTTGAAAATAACTCGCTCTCGAATTCGCATTTCTCTCCGCGCGGCTGATTTCGCCGGGAATATGCATGAGACGGAGGCGTCAAGGGTAAAATGGGAAAAAAAAGCTATGATGCGATGAAAAATTTGGCGTAAAATATTTTTCCTTTTATATATATATATATGTATGCGATATGTTAGTTCCAGTTGGAATTGCAAGTGAGCGAAATTTCATTACGTAAGCGTTCTTCGATATATACTTCCGTCTAAAACCGGCGTGCAAAATTTTCACTTATTTATTATCATGTGTAATAAACGCAATGAGTGTGCGAAAACATTGCGTATTTCATCACTTTGATCTTGACAGATATGTTTTAGAGGAAGTTGAAACGCGTGTTTGAAAAGTGTGTTGTATCCGCGTTCTTGTTGACGAGCGCGTCATTTTTTTTTCGTGTCCAACATCTATCGTCGCGCTTTATTGCCAATCGAATAACTGACGATTTATTGGGAAAAATAAAATGACTTATTTATCTTCAAGCAATGTAGCTCTTTAATACACTACATTATAACTGATACTAGATCACACGAAAGATATTGAATTTTCGTATCAGTCGCCATCTTTTTTTAAATATAACTTTTTATATATTATATAATTTATTATGTTACGTAGAAAAGAAAAAAAGTATATATTATTCATTTAGTAAGTTATTCATTTAGTTACTTGTCTATGATATTTCATAGCATGACGTAATCTATTCATAGAGGAATCTTTAGTAGAAGCACGCAGGCCACGATAGAATAAACCATTAATATATAGAAACCCAACGGTGGGCGAAAAATGAAACGCGTGACAAGCATAAAGTGATAAACGCGATATTCATTTTTGCACGCGGATTGTAATAGAGATTTATAATAGGAATAATAAAGGCGGCGCGCAGAAGATTAAAATGGGTTAATCCACTGCAAAACCGGTTCTGCGCGCCTCGAAATTGGCACCCGATACAAACACAGTCTCGTAAACAGTTTGCCCGTCGATAGTCGCGTGATTCTTTACTGCAAATGGCGCTCGGGATTTATAGGAAGAAACGTCGTTGTTCGCATTTAACGATTACAATCCGCCGCTATCCGGGTGCATATAAACTATCGATTTTTCTACGACCTCTGGTCTCGGTATCATACAGAAGCTGAATCGTCTCTTTTTTTCCATTTTGTGCTTCGTCTGTACCTTCGGTTTTTATCGGAGATTGTAAAACATTGAAAATAATGAACATCCGTGATTAAACACAAAATTATTCAGCACTAATAAAATTTATACATCATTAAATTACATCGGAGAAATGTATAATACAATGTGTTCACATTTATATCTATTTTTTGATTTTTATAATAATAGTAAATTTATCTTCAACTGAAAATATTTGCCGTTATGTCAAAACTTGACATCGTTAATACAAATAGCAGGAGTCAAGTCATCAACAGATATCCTCTTTTTTAATTATCCTTGAACAAAACAATATAAAACAGCATTTTCATGCTATATTTATAATTTCATTTACCTTTCTTTACATATTTCATAATACAATTTTAAGTTTACCTCGCGTCACAGCCTCCTCAAGTGCAGAATTTAAGAGAAATATTTACTTCGTTCTTTATCTTGGCGCGTTCAGTCCGTTGCCGGGAAAAAAAATAACGGAAGAGAACGGAAATATTCTTCGTATATAAGAAGATAAATCTTGCCGTCGAAGCGGAATTGTATCGCGGACGAATTTAATAAAAATCAGTTCTATCGCGCGCCAGGCCGCTCTCGCGAAAAAGAAGGACTTCTCTCTCTCTCTCTCGAGTACGAGAATAACAAATCTAATCTCGGAAGTACCGCGAAAGACTCCCTCGCGACCGAGGCAGATTATTTTAGTCCACGTCACGAAAACGTCGGAGTTTCATTCTGTCCGTTAAAACGCGGACAGCACATATGTTTCTCCTTCGGCGTTGTATTTACACGGCGTCCGTTCCCTTGCACGGACTACCGTTCGCCTCCATCTCCGTTCCTCGTTTGCGGACTCAACGTACGCGGCGCGAGCGGAGAAAAGGATCCTGTCTCTCGTTTCGTGGCTGTTTCGCTTTTAGCGAGTTTAGGAGAAAAGTATCTAATGCGAGCCGACCAACGAAGAGTGCTCGGGCCGTAGCACTTCTTTTCTCCAAGTTTCTTGATTACCCATAGTCTTTCTTCTCGACCGTCGTCTTCTTGTTACGGCCAACGTGGCCTGACGCGAATTTTTATGCCGGCTCTTAGACTGGCAGGCGAAGATGCGGTGCAAAACTGTCTATCTTCTTCGGAGGGAGAACGTCACATACTTGTGTGAAATGTCAAATAAGATTACCTCAGTTCTAAACGACGTCTCTATATTACAGTAGAAAGAAAGTTGAAAAAAAAAATTACTCAAACTCTTAATAAACTCTTCCACTTATTTTTATTTTTTAATAATCATTTTATTTGTTTAATTATCATAAGACAAAATTACACGTTGAGTCCTTACGTCTTTGAATATATCTTGCTCTTACACATTGTGTTGAAAAACAAAAACCTTTGTATTTCCTGTTATCACGCTTTTATCACGTGTATTAAGAGCCGACGCTCAATTAGAAAAAGAAATATCTCTTCGACAGATTTCGAAATTTCAAGCTTTTGTCCGAATCCGTGTGGTACAGGCACCATTGATTACTATTGTCGTATCAAGCCAGCAAACAAACTGCGGGATGATTTCCGCTAGGCTACGCGGAAAACTTTCCCGCCTCCGAGCGACGACTCAAAAAAAGGAAGTAGAGGAGGGCTGCTGTTCGCCCAACGTGCTAACGACGTACCGCGTGTTCGGTTCCACGACGTGAATGCGTGAGTGCACACGCAGCAGGACTGTTGCTAGACGAGGGGCGAATATAAGAAATTTTACAAGAATTGCGAAGAAATTCAATAAAAGAGGAAAAAAGTGAGAGAACAAATAATAAGTATTATTAAACTTTATTCGAAATCTATATCCATCCATCGTGTCCATGTATCGATATTTATTAAATGAAGGAAGTTACAAAAGTCGACAGACGCTTTAAGAGGATTTATGTACTATAAGATAAGATAAAATTTTGTACACACGTGTACCAATTACAGTTCACTTAGCCAAACTTGTATTTTATAGGTAATTAAAAAGAACCGCGACGCAAAATGTAAATGTCAATAAAATTCCTCTCTGTTTCTTCTTTAATATCTTAAATGAAAAAAATGAATAAATAGGTAACTTGTATAAATAAATAACTTGTTTTAAAAATGTATAAGATTAATTTTTTTCTTAAAGCTAAAAGATGTGATTATCATACAGTGTACACAATGTTATATAATATTGCATACATTTTGTTCCTTTTTTTTTTTTTTAATAATTTGTTCTTTGGTATGACTTCGCGCCTCGCGCTCTCGCCTACATACAAAACTGTAAATTACTTTGATCTGTCTTATTTCGAGTTTTTGAGTCCAGAAACTTTAATAGTAGCTACGCCACTGGTCACCGAGAGACAAGCGGAGAGACGTATCGCCCCCGCAGCGACGCACGCGTGTAACGAGGCGTGCGTTGTAATTGCGGAGCCGCGGACATCCGCGTCAGCAAAGCCCGGTGCTTGATTGCCTTCGTTGGTCGACCGTTCGCGCTCGTGCCCGGGAACAAAGCAGATGGGAATCCTTAACAGTTATTGGCCCGGAGGTCTCTAGGTGCGGAACGATTTATCGCGAAGGTTACACGCATCTGGGGCGGAATCGCCGCGCGAAAAGCGTTGAAGGGGAACGAGCGAAAAACGAGCGGGGGCGGCCGGACAACGGTATATACGGCCGACCGGCGTGCCGTCACTTTCAATTAGATAATTGAAACCGAGAGAGTCGGAGCGATGCTTGTTCTCGCGCACTGTGCGGTCTGCCAACATTTTACAAAAGCTGGATGAAGGGGCGATCGAGCGAGCGGAGTCAGGCTTTCGGACATTTGTGCACTTCGACGGCCTGAAATTCGCACCCTTTTCTCTTTCAGAGAGAGAGAGAGAGAGAGAAGATAAAGAGAGAGAAAGCTGTTCAGCAGTTTTGAAGTCACAAATAAATTATAAAAACTTTATAACACACAAAATATATATTAAATATTTAGTGATATATTATAATATGCTCTAAAAAAAGTCGTTAAACAGTTTCAAATAAAATTCAATTTGTTAAACGCGTTAATTGTGTCACAGATATTTCACGATTTTTCATCTATTAATAAAAAAAGAGATGCTTGTAATTTTATTGTAGCGCACAAAATCTTCATCATTTTTTCCATACCTTATCGAGCATATAATTAACTATAAAAGAATTTATAAGCTACTGTTCCATGAACTTCAATCAAAGTTTGCC
The DNA here is from genome assembly GCA_014825685.1 of Pseudomyrmex cubaensis. NCBI lineage: Eukaryota > Metazoa > Arthropoda > Insecta > Hymenoptera > Formicidae > Pseudomyrmex > Pseudomyrmex cubaensis. Next base: position 17,554 of record QVOA01019707.1, on the reverse strand, counting down.
ACGTCCAGATAAAATCAAAATATGTTTCGTTCAAAATTAATGAGAGACAGAGCTATGCAGAAGGTCTTTTTTTATCTACTCGTTCGTTTTCGCTCCTATGTGTGTAAGTTTCCTTTAAAAATGCATTATTGCCTTCTAGCTGATCGCGATCTAAACAATGATTGGCTCTTTGCCTGTTCTCCGTGCCACTTTTCGCGATCGTGAAGCGTAGCATAATCTTGGTCGATATACACGCGCTAAGCCGCGGAAGTCGTACATCGCGTGTATCGTTCGGTAGCGCTTCAATATCCGCCGCGACGTTTCCGCAATAATGCTCGATGACAATCGTGCAGACAGAGTCGCCCATGATTGCGGCAACACACACGAAACGGCAGAGCGAGCAACACTGATGCCTGCGAGCGGGGAGAGATCGACTCAGCCTTTCATCTGAGAAGATGACGAAATGAGAAGTTACGAGAAGCTACTGTTTCATTGTTTCTCTCCCTTGGTGGAGCATTATTTAGACCATCGGGTCAAGGGTTGGCGCTATATTTCGAGACAGTCGCGAAATAAGGGTGCACATGTCAATTCTTGTTGGAGGTACAACGGCAGGAAGAGAAGGAGAGAAACCTGATCTGATCCGGGAGAAAGAGAGAGAAAGAGAGAGAGAGAGAAGACTTTACGAAAGAAAAAGAAGAGAATAAAAAGGTGCTCGCCCTCATTTCGCTCCCTCTCGTCGCTCTTTCGGATATTGAATATTAATCCCACGAAATTACCGGAGCGCCCGCAATCTTTCGCTACCTACTACGTACTTTTTTTGTCGGCCGCAAATCTGGACGATTTTTACGATCGAACGCGTGTGTCGCGTACATAAGATTTATCGTTTTTATTGTGACAATTTAATTTCTCTCGGCGAACGAGTTGTTGCAAAATATACGAAGACGTTTACATATTCATCTTTATTCTTTGAGTTATTTTGTATATTGTAAGTTTTAAATTGCTTTATATTTAATACCAAAAAGAAAATTTTAATGTGGAATTAATTTGGTTGAATTTTAGCTCATGAATTAAAGAAACACACGTGTGTGTTTTAAATAACTGACAGATTAATTCGATCTATATGTATTTCTATCTGAATAATTCATTTTTAAATGAAAACAAATAGATATGTAGCGTATCAGTTTAATTAAAAAAATAAACAAATTTTCTCTCTCTCTCTCTCTTTCTCTTTCTTTCTCTCTCTTTCTCTCTTTCCCTCTATACTTTTACATTAAATCACTAATACAATTTCAATGTGGATTTCTCCGAGATTGAACGTCTCCCTTCATGCGGCAAACGCCAATCCCAATAAGCGTACACGCAATACGTTCCACCACGTCGCAATTCACACACAGACTATTACCTTAAGTCAACGAACGATATCGTTATATCATCGCCGTACGTACACAGGTCTCTCGCCGCCCGCCGCCGCGTTCGCAACCGACGAATGCGCTCCGTCAATTCCAATTCTCCGCTCCGCGTCAGTGCTTTCGCACGCTAAAACAACGAAATAAAAACTCCGGGAGAGAATAATAATCTCTCGACGCGGTCCGGCCCGAGCGCGGCTTGGCGCGCGCTCTCGTTTCAAGAGCACCATCGCAGATCATTTGCGAGAGAAACTTTCTCCACCACCGGGCGCACTCTCGTCGTCATCATTCCGCGACGAATGGAAAAGGATTTACGTAACAAAGTGTAACTCAGCCGACTGTCAGATTCCTCAGCCTGTCTGTCTCTAATTGGTTCTCGCCGGTGGAAATTTCGCGCGTTTCGACGCCGCGCACACTCTCGGCCTTATTTCTTCCTTATTATTATCCCACGCGCCACGCGGCCGGCTGTTATTGCGAGAAGATACGCGCGAATGAGAATCCCGGACGCAAAAGGGGTTGGGAAGGGCGAGAGGAACGGAGGGATATGGTCCACGTAGCGCGGGGAGATAATCGCCCGCGGGAAGAGGCTGCGCACACACGCACGCGCGCGCGCACGTTGATTGTCTGCGCTCGCATAATCGTCGTACGCGCAAATGGAATATTATTGCACGCGGAAGAGAGAGAACGGAGGAACAGGGGTGTGTGAACGTGCGTGCACGGGCTTAGATCTGAATGGCCTTACGTCGCGGTAAACTCAGAGACGGAAACTCTATTTCGAGTTAATACAGAATTGAGTTAGTGAGGAATTTGTATACATAGTTTGTCAACTACGCGGATAATTTAACTTTTCCGCTAAATGATAATATTATTTTTACGATACATTCATTGTGTAAACTTATTCCCAAAATAAGTAACTAATGAGTCTGTTCTACAAGTATTTATTATCCTGTAATTTATTAAGAAAAACATTTAGATTGTATTTTAATTTGGAGTCTGTTAATTTACAATTCTTCTTCGTATATTTTTTTGTAACTAATAACCGAGATTATTACTAACTTTCTCATCGATTAGACTATTCCAATAATTAAATCGGTTTTTGTTTAGATTTTTAATTTATAAAATCTAAACAACATAAAATTTAAATCTAAAAACGACATCATTTTTTGTCTGTGACTGTGATCTTCCACAGCGCATCTTGTTAATGCGAGATACAATTTGACTGGCTAAACAGGAGTCTGATTAAGTACTTCCGCACTGAACCGTTGACATATAGTGTGCTATAATTTATTCCTTACTTGCGACATGGAAAAAAATCTCGTTAGGTTATAAATTATGTATATAATTATGTATATAAAAAAAAAAGTTTGTACTTTCCAGTCAATATAAGCGTGAGTACGAAATTTTTAAACAATATTTTACACATAACCAATGAAATATCTATTTATTCAAAAGAGAGATCGATTTTTAAATAATAAACTAAATATTCTAATTGACATCGGAACATGATACGGATTTTAAATATTTAACAACGTAAAGAGAGAGAAAGAGAAAAAGAGAGAAAGAAAGAGAAATATAAAATACTGATATAGAGACTCCATCTATGATACTGTAAATATGTAAATTTACTAATTTTTGCTTTAACTTGCATGCTAATCCATCTTTCTGTGTGCTTAAGAGGTAATATGTTTTTTCGCGTAAATCAAATTTTCATATGTACGTCGAGATAATAAGTTCGAACTTTTCCTCTCCTCCCAGACATAGCTTTTGAAAAATGAAGAATCTCTCGTTTGCTTGGTGAATAAACGAACGTATCGATTTCATCGTTCCGATAATATGCAACTAATGAACACAAAACCGTAAAAAAACGCGTTTGACTTTGCTGAGAAGAATTCTGTTTGCCTTTGATACGTTCTTCCGAGATTTTACATATAAATAGCGTTATTAATGCGAAAGGTAATGAATACCTTTGATATTTTCGAGTGCGTAAACCCGATACGCGATATAAAAACATTGACGAGCAACGTTAAAAATCACTGAAGATAAAATTATTCGAGCATATCTTCTGCTTTTTACATTTCTGTTTGCAATAAAATTCAAATAATGAGTATACAATAAAGATAGTTTGACGTAAAGAATGTGAAGAATGTAAAGAACATGTTTGAAAAATAAATAATAAATCAAGTAACTTCAGAGTTTCTTATTTTTTGCTCAACTTAGTTCCATGAAATATAAAAGACCGGGTAAAAAGACCGATAATATGTAAAGTAACACAGAAAACGATCCTGCTTTAAATAAATTACGTAATTAGCTTGTAAGACATTTTGTTTAGATAACTAAAAATAATAAGTCGGTTACACATTTATTGTAGAGTAAGAGTTTTTGCGAAGCGATGCTCTCTCCAAAAGAGTTAAATAATTTCTGGTCACTTCTCGGGGAACTTGATGACTTTCGTATTTACTTTTCGTTTGTGTTTCGGGAAAACATCGCGACGCCGCCAGTCTTTACAAGCGGCGAAACAACAATTTCCATCCTTCGAGTTCAATAACTCGTTATCGGCTAGCTGCGAACGGAAATAATTCCGTCGCTTCGAAATCATCGTCGCGAACGAAAGAGAGCGGAAGAGAGAACAAGTTCCGTTCTATTTTTTTTTCCCTCGGACGCCGACAAGAAAATCGAGTTTCGCGAAATCGAGTGCTTACAAATTCAGTCCTTAACGAACGAAAACTGTCAACAGCAGTCTGCGTTGAAATTATTTTTTCTTTCGCGTCCCGCGCTTCGTTCGCCCGATGTACAAACAGTTCGATTGCGGTGCTCGAATTATCGCAGTTGTTTTCCCGACAATTGTTTCGATTTTTCTTATCTGATCTCGAGTTTCTTGACACCTTTATTTAATATTCTTACCGTGTTATGTAAAATAAATCTAGAACAAAATGGTTTATATAAAAATATTCGTATAATCGTGATCAGCACGCTACAATTTAAAATTGTTTGCGTAGTTGATGCATTAATCGAAAAGTCACATTGACTCTGCACGACCGCACACAACGTAACGATCAATTTCATTCGCAATTTATCTGACGAACAGTAGGCGAAACTCTGAATCTCCGCCATTTCGCTTCCGCATCTTGATCTTTACAGATCGTTAGCATATCTTGCTTCGCTCTAGAACGGAATATCAAAGTTATCCACCGCGCGGCAAGAAAGACGCCCTTTTCTTTCTTCTCTTCGCGCGCGCGCGCACCACCCGTAAATTGTGTTTCTACGGCAATTCGGTCGTGAATCTTCCAGTCGAACGAGCCGCTGCCGTTTCCAATTACAGGATGGACTTTGATTCGTTGAGGCTGCCAGACATAAGCGAGGAATCGGGATCAATATTGAGATTCTTTTGGGTTCGGCACTCTGTTTGAGGAACGGAGTGGAACAACTTTGGCGACGCCGAGCGAATCTTCCGATTGCAAACCGAATCTTGAAGGAAGAGATCACGTTCTTCGAGGCTAATAACTCGAGGGAAAGAACATCTGGACACAAGACCATCTCGCCGGTGGTTGAAAGTGTTCTCGAAGAATGACGACTGGTGTTCATATTCACATAATAACTCTCTCTCTCTCTCTTTCTCTATTTTTTTCTAATTATATTGTAATTTTTGTAATTTAGTAATTTCTTTGTTAAATTGTTATCTTGTGTTAATTGTTATAAATTTATTCGTTTGCAACCAGCATTTATTAGCGTATTATTCTAGAATTTATATTTCTTATTTGTGCGTCAGAAAGAATTCTAATCCCATGATTGAAATAAAAAACATTTGTCTATCTATATCTCTCTCTCTACGATCATCCTGACATGAACTCGGAATATTCTTCCAGATAAAGCCTAGTCGCGCACGTTCAGCTACCGTCATTCTCTTCGAGACACTAAGTTTTGGAATGAATATCAAACGTGTAAGGAACTTTGTACAAAGACGAGGGGAGTGTGTCGCGAAAACTCTCTCGAGTTCTCTTTCACAGAGAGAAACCGGCGACGACGGAGAAAAGGGAATCGCTTATTTTATGGATGTTTCTACGAGAATCGATTTCATTCGGGCGTACAGCGAGTGTACATCAGGTAGTTGGTATTCCGGAATAAAGGCAGAACTTTCCGGAGTATTTTTGGAATTTCGCAGTTTCTTCCTTGTGTGCGCGCTCTGTGTGTGTCCTATCCTCTTCGTCCGAAGTTTCGCTCAGCGAGTGTTTACGAGAGACTCGGACTGAATTTCCGTCTGCCGATAGGTCGTGATTTCTCGACTGCGACTCCGCGATCCGAACTGGAGTAAGCTGTAATCTTTCGAGCTCGTGTGTCTTCGCGGATTCGGCGGGAATTCGGTCACGTCGCTACTGACGTAACTTTTGCGCAACGTTACACGTTCGACGGTGTATTTGGAAAATTATACATATATGTACATATGTGTGTGTGCATATACATCGGATTATTCGGGAAAATATCGGAATTATGGGAATGTTATGGGAACACGTAAACTAATGTAATCGACTGCAATTTGAGAGGGGCGTGTTGCATTCATGTGTTTTCGGTGATTATTGTATTAACGTAACGTGAGTTCATAGTGAGCGGATTTATCTCGAGTTATTCATACAGTCGAAACGCGTCGAAATAATTATGACAATATTGAAATTGAAAGCGAGACAAATATATATATCGCGCGGATTGCTATCGTGACGTGTCGTTTAATTACCGTTGATGTAATAATTATCTACAAAGCTTATTGTGAGACGTGAGCGAGTCGCGTACGTAGAACGATTAGAAAGGATTGTCATTTAAGCAGATATTATCTTGGTGGTGTTTGTTTTTTAGATCGGATTAATTAATATTGTGTACATTTATATCTACGTACATATGTATTTAAACACACTCATTGGCCGCGTATGAATACCAAAATTGTAAACAGATATATGATCTATTTCATTCAATTAAAATACTCTGACGTTATTAATAACAGAATGTTATTAAAATTGTAAGCCTCTTTGCACACAAAGTGCGACATTTCGTTAATTAATATTAATGTAACAGTGATCTACGCGCGGTTCGTTTGGCAGCACACGCGGCACATACATGCATACACGGCATGGTAATTAGGCTGACTTTGTTGCATTAGTACGCACGTAGCGCGGCTCCGTGCTCGCCGTACTTACTCAGGATGACTAATCTGCGTTGGGAGTGTAGCTGCTGTTGGCCGTATATCGATGGCTTATGTCATTGTAAATTCCATATCCGTCGGGGCGGATCCACCGGCAGTAATGAACTGTACTGTCCACCGTGCGCGGAAGGATGTGGCAAGACAGAACTGGATCGTTTCGGAGGACTGACGGCTATTTCCGTCCGACTCGACCGCGAGGTAGCTTTCTGAAAAGCCGTTTATACCGGCGCGACGTCTCATTGGAAGGAAATGTCTCGTGACGCGTAATTTCGCTTCTCTTTCATATCGGAAGTATAAAGTGGATAAAAAGAGCGCCGTATGTTTGTTTTATTTTTCTCCGTGCAAGACGTTGTCACATAGACTCCGGAAAAATATCAACATTTGAAAAATCTTAAATATATCTTGTGTGTGAGAGTAAACAAAATCTCTGCAGACTTTGCAGTACTTATTCTTTTGAAAAATATAATTTCTTTACACTTACAAAGTGAGACAAAATCACAAAATATTATTACACGCACAAAATCTAATATTAAACAGGTATAAAAAATTAATTTGCTACACTTTCATAAACCAACAATTATCTACAATTTATACACCAACGTTCTCTATATTGGCTCGTATTGGTCTTTTGTATAAATATTTTTACTTTAATAATTTTAATTAATTTCGATTCTTTCTCTCTTTCTCTGTTTTATATCGACTATTAAAATAGAGAGAGTAGTTTTATGAAGTTTAAAAACTGCAAGTTTATAAAGCAAAATCTCTCATAATTGTAAAAAACATTTGAAATTCCGTAAGTGCGTTGCGAAAAGATTCATAATGCATCAGAAATGTTTGCGAATCATAAACTACACCTTGGTATAAATGTATACAATTTTGCGGCTAGTTGTCCGCGCTGCGCCAACCAAGATGCGGACATTAACACTTTTTAAGTAACCGTTGCATTAGGTGGCGCCTGTCAAGCGTTGCGCGTTTGCAGGCCATCTCGGCAAATAACTTAGTTATCTCTTCATCTCGAGATTACTTAGTTAATTAGTTTCGCGATTATATGTTGCTTCGTGAAAGAAGCGCTATTAAGCTCTTACTTACAGTAACGACGTTGACAATATATTTCGGAATTCCGTATGTACATATCTCTTTTTTTTACCTTGAACTAATCCCGTGTGCGCACGTAAACATTACAATTGCGTGACACAAATCTATTAACAACGTTACATAATAATGATACATATTTAAATAACATTGGCATACACGGAAAAACAACAAGTTTTACTATTATATTGCCAGCAAGAAAAAATTGTTAAGTCTATTAAAGGGTTTGTTTAATTAACAAAATGTTTCGCTTGGCAAAGCAATCAATTTAACAGCTGAGCTTACTGTATGGCCAGCTTTTTCTCGCTGGTCATATAGTAACTAATCTTCGTGCTATTTCAGCAAAAAATTTTTTCCGTGGATATGTATTTTTTCTCATATAAACATAAAACAGGGAAAATTAGAGAAAGTTGAAAAAAATTTAAGTTTAAACAGTAAAATACGCATTTAGAGTTTAAGATAATACTTTGATAAACTCTGGCGAGAGATGAAGAAATAACTAACGCAATAAATAAGATTTTATCGGATAATTCCCAACAAGCCGTTATCGCGTTAGTATTTACCGAAACTAAATGGATAACATAGTTTCGGTAAGCTAATTATTATTGAAAGCATATTTATTGATAATTTTGTAGCGGCTATAATTCGTAATGAGATTAATTAATACGTTTGTGTGCGATACTGATTGTATCACGTTAGAGCGTAGTTATTAGATTTTGCAATCCAGTATATTCCGCGTTTAGCTTATCTCTTTTTGCAAAACTACGTTTACCTTGTTTAGATCAAACAAATAATAAATTCAAGTTTCATTATTGTGCACTAGTAACTTTCCTAATTTCTACTTGAAATATTATATAGCACACACATGCGATCATTATAAATTGCGTGTACGTATATTCTGAATTTAGAATAAATCAATTTAGAATTTCGAAAATTAGGCAAATTGATGCAATGTTACATGCAAATGAAGAAATAGTGCTACTATTAACCTAATACCCGTATCGCACCTAATATATCCCAATAATTTGATCAGATCTCGCATGGCGATAGCACCGATCAAGTTCATCGTACATGTTAATTACCTCTGTACTACGGAGATCCTGTTATCACGATCATAATCTTATCGGACGTTATTGGAGTTTCCGCAACTCGCAATAAATGGAATCGAGCAAACGGGCGGTAAAAAAGTATTTAATGTCTGACAGGACACAGGTTGTGTGAGTGACTTTATTCTGATAAAATTGAAATTTTAGTTAGATTAATTTTGATTTAAATAATTTGTTTTTATTACGATTTATTGTTTAACTGAATAAATCTCTATATTGGGTAGTCAAGTATAAATTACAATTATATGAAAAATTTCTTATTTACATTAAAAAATAATTTCTTCCTCTTCCTTTCTCTTTCTCTTTATTTTTAAAATAAAAAAGTGTGTTTTTTCCTCCTGTTTATATTCCTCTTTTTTTCGTCTCTTGATTTATACTTCCTTTTATGACATTTTTCTCTCTTGAACTAACGAGTAAGTAGCGTGCGCTCTGAAGTTGCAAGTATTCGCCTTCTCTTTTTTCTAACATTTGTTACATCGTATTTAACGATGGCTACGTGTTACTCGAAACAGCGATAGCTCGCGTTCAGCTTCGACTATCTCGTTAGGCGTCTATTATAGCAAGTTGGCGTGAGTTGGTACAACTTTGGCGTGGCAACCCCCTCCCTCCTTCGCCGTTCCTGTAAACGGAAGCCGGGTGCACTCTCGTTAGCGACATCGAAGATTATTCGGCGCATTCAGGGCCCGGCAAGGGCTCCGCACGTTCCACGCGAATCCGGCTTTCAGCTAAAAGCCGGTGCTTGCGCTCTTTTCGAGAGCACACGGCATTTCGGTGGAAAACGTCTAAATGCTGATTGCAATGTTGCCCGGAGCCCAACCGTTACTTTTATTTTTACGCCGCTATTTTACGACAGTTTATTACCACGAGCTCTTGCCTGTCTGCGCAATTGTCGGCGTACCAAATTTGAGAGAATTTAATGAAAAAGCAAACACAATTGCGGAAAAGAATTGCATTTTCTATCGTTTGCTCCGTTTTTCTCTCTAAAGTTTTACAACTTTCTCAAATTAGCACACATGTGCGTGTATTTGATCATTTTATTTTATTTAATACAAGCAAACTTAACACACGCGAGTAAGCTAAACTATTTAAACAATGAATTGTATATTTATCCTAAAGTTTTACACAGTGAGCATGTTTTTCTGTTTTATTTGTTTTTAGATTTTCCCGGATTTTCTAACTCAATACATTAGCTGCGCGTACATTCCCAAGTAAATATAGCGAACGATAAAATTTTCTGTTACATGGATGCTCCAAATTTCATCGATCAGACATCGCAACCATTTTCTCTCTATCGATCCGTCACTAAAGCACACAACGAAATTGCAGTAGAATAAAAGCTGTGGATGAATTGATGTTTTTCTACGTACTTATCACATAATTTTATCTTTTTTTTGCTAAACTCGTTTCATTCTTTTAGCGGGTTTGAATCGGTTACTCATCACACCGCGGAAGGCAATGGTTCGGACTTTGATCGCTATTTTCGACGTGCTATTTCGAAACTACCGTCCATTGCGACGGAAAACGTTTGCCATTATCTCCCTCATGGCGGTCGCATTTGATCGTTACTTTGTTTCTTGAATGCACGTGAATGTGTCTGTGTGTGTGTGTGTACGCGCACGGACGTTATGAAAGCGGGGCAACCGATTTTATCAGAGCATCGTGATAAAAGCGATTCGACACACAAGGAGAATCTCGTAATCACATGGACGATGATCGAATTTCTACTGTACCGCACGCTTCCCAATTCCATGATTTCGCCCTCTTACCGCAAGCTATGGACGGAGCTTATCTCACGAGCGATAAGACATAAGCGGATATACTTACGTGCGATGTTTGCTACCCGATTCGCAAGTGAAGTTCGACCAGTACTCGGCGCGACCGGCCGTTGGAAAGCGATTTTTATTGCGGAAATCTTAAAGTTGTAAATTGTGTTTCACTGAAATTACTTACCTCTAAATTAAGTTCTGATTCGATTTATTTTTCTCATTTGCTTCTAGTTTTCTTTCTCTCAATAAAAGCGTTTGTTTTTTTTTTTTTTTTTTTTAATCTCCAATCTTTCGCAATTTTCTTCAGCATTCTTAACGGGGCTTTAAATTTTGTCCCGGAGTTTTAGTAACGAACGAGAACATTAGGCAAAAATCGCAGCTATTATCTCAACCATTAATTTTCCGTATCTTTCTTTCTCTCATGTTTTTTTTATTAGATCCCGTCAGTTTGTGTATAACGTGGGATTCTCATGAGTCCTGTCGTCCATCGTAAACCTCGATGTTTCGAAGATACACGTTACTTCGCGATCTTCTCACGAAAAACATAGATCACACATTTTTCGTTATATAAACCATCATTTCTACGGTGTTATTTTCCAGAATACGTACGTAAAACAAGCGGAAATATTTATTAAAAACTCATTTAACCTCGTGTGTATAAAACAGATATGTCTATCTACGTTTCAACTAATATTGAATGCAACTATAATAACTAATATTTGCGCAATAAAACCGATCGTATAATATTGCTCGCGGCGGAATCAATCCCGCAGAACTTCCTCGTGTTTGCCACAACTAATCGAAAAAAAAAAAAAAAGAAAACAAAATCAGACTAGCCTGAATAGCGAAATGCAAGTATATCATTTCGAGTATCGTGATTTATGAATAATGCTCTCGCGCGCACGCGGTCCGCAACGACGATGACGAGATTTCACTCGAGTACTTTCTCATCGATTTCCGCAGTCGAAAACCGGGGAACGATTTCGGCGGAAACGGAGCTCTCCCTCTTCCTCCCCGGGTTTTGCTTGTCGAGGAAAAACGCAACGCTCGATAAATTTCGAAACAAACGAAAGGTGGGCTGTACGCTTTTGCACAAGGATGCGAGATTGCTCGAAACGAGGAGGGAGGAGAAAGAGAGAGAGAAAGAGAGAGAGAGGAGGTTGCCGAGGGGGTGGCCGCGTCCCTACAGAGAAAGGGTGGAACCGCGGAAGAACCATAAATCTAGCGATTTATCCGTTACGCTGCGGACGAGGCGTCTGCTCGAAAGAAGAAGCACGAAAATGATGAAACGCATCGCGCTGTTTTACATATCGCAAGATCATCAACGCAGAAAGAAATAAATTGTTTTGTGCGACGGTAATCAGGTTTTAATCTTTAAACATTACCTGCACGCAGTTTTAGCGTTTCAAATTAAAATTACAGATATCTTTGAATGCAAATTTTTAATACACGTACTAAATTTTGTTTACATGTAAAGAAGCAAAATTACAATGATACGAGTGTGTTGACATGCGGTTGTGTTTGGTCAAACTCGATCTTTAAACACGCGTCACGTGTCAAAAGTTTCACCATTTGTTTTTTATTATTTTTGCTTCAACAAATATTATTTTTTATCTTGTTTATTACATAGATCACATATTGACCGCGTATCTCGCCGTGCTGGCATACCACAAAGAATATAAATCAATGCTTATCACGACCAATTTAATCTAGTGTAAAGTGTATTTATCGCGAGCGCGCGGTTTTTGTTGCGCGGTCCTCAAAAATGGTTGCATTGTTCCACTAATAAGTATAACAAAAAATACGCGCACTCAATCGTGACTTGTACAATGCGGCAATTGTTGTTACTACTTATCGCGAAACAAAGGGAAATGCATTTGACGCGAGCAAGTATTGACATTTATTTATTTATCATCTTCCGTGCTAATGAGTTTTGTGACGAGTTATCTCGGAATGTATTGATGCTTAAAACTGCGGAAAGAACGGCTGGATAATTGATAAGTCGCATTCGACGTGCGATACAAATATTAACGTAAGATTCTCTTTTGCACAATGTTACGTTTATGCGGAAAGAAAAGATAAGCGCGTCATTTACATACACGACATGCTTGTTTTTTTGCAAGCATTAAGTTTTGATGACTGGTTCACATTTTTTTTAAATGTATCGGAAACTCTCTTACGGAGAGATTAATGTAGGGTAAAAAGTAATTTGGAAAATGAAGGAACCCTTCGCCGCTTTAAATTTCAACGTTTCTACGATTTATCAAAGAAATGATCCACTTTGGGTTTGAAGGGATTAAGGTAGTTTATAGCGGTGTCCGCGTGGCAGAATATTTGAACGCGTAACTGAAGAAAATTTAGGAGAAGATAAAGAATTACGTACATATTATAAAATTTTTGCGAATCAAGTAAATAAATGTGTGATACGTACGAATGAAAAATACCTCAATTTCATATCTCTTACGGTTGACCGAATTTAGACGGGAGCGGCATTCTCATAAATATGAGTCCGCATCTGCCAGTTATCGAGATTTCCAAGTCGCTTCTTCTCTCGTTCTCGCGCAAAGGAACGAGACCGACTGGATTACGTTTCAATTGTACGAAAGAGCCGTACTCTTTCTGCGACACGACCCGAAAGGTCTTCGCGGCCCCGCGAAGTCGGAAAAGCCCATTTCGATAGTCCCTTGTGCCATCAGGCAATCCCATTTGAGATTAGACGCAGGCGTGAATTGTGTTACCGCGGAGTTTGAGCGGATCAAAGGCAAATTCCCGGTTGGGATGCATACGTACGTAATTGATATGCCTGATGGGGGTTTCCAAGTCGGATAGTCAATTACCATAATCTCGTTGCGGAGAGAGAGAGAGAGAGGTAGTGACGAGGGACGTGAGAGAGAAGAGGAAGGACAGAAAAGGGAGGGATAGGAGGGAGAGGAGCGGTCTGGCCGCGCCGATTCCGCGTACATCGCGATTGTATACACTGGGGATGACGGCAATTCGATTTTGCTTGAAACGAAAGAAGAATCCCTCCGCACGTCCGTATATGTATACATATATACATATCTGTGCGCGCTTATTAGATTCCGCCGACAATATCCCGCATGTGGCACATCCTGTGCCTGAGCGGCGCGTTCCTCTTTCAATTAGCCGCCAGGTACCCGCGGCGTTAATCTTGCCTTGGTGATTGCGCGCCGTGCAATCGACGGCACGGCATGACGTGGCTAGCGCGAGCCAAACAGAATTCAACACGCGCGGCGGATTTTCCGTGGACGGGCTGTGCAGAAACGTTTCACGACGAACCTACAATTGGCGGACAAAGCGATCATCTCCAGACTGCTCATTTCGAACAAAGTTGCCGAGCCCTCGGCGAAAGGAGTTATCGATCACTTGACGCGAAACGTGGTCCTGCATAAGGGATGATACTGGGGTTGTGATACGTGTTTATACATATATACATATATCGCGATACAGAATTCCCAAAGCGTGAGCTATACATGATGAAAATCTTCATCCTTTTTAGAAAGTGCGTTTTCTCGTTTTTAGTAAAACTTTTATGACAAGTTTCGATTAAATTTCCATTAAATCAATAAATAATACAGGACATGTGATAATCCTCTGTTCGCGGTAAAATCGTCAACATCAACGTCGATAAAAGCGTTCTAAATATCTGTATTTACGTAAAAAGTAACGACTGTCGTCTGGTTATTTTATGATCAAGTGTGCGCTCTATCCTATACTATAGCTTTCCCAAACACCGCGTTTATTTCCGCCGTTCTATAAATAATCCTTGTCATCGATGGCCAACGTTGATTTACGGCTAAATTGTCCAATATTTTCTACGTGGTCATTTTTTATAATTACGTAAAAAAAAGGACAAAAAGATCACGGAACGCAACGTTGTTAATATCGAAAAATTGTTGGATTAACTTTAAGCCCTTCAAAGATAATGGACACACATACATATGTGCGCGGTATATTTTAATTGTTGTAAAAAATGTATGTAGTTGTACAATTAAATAATACAAAAATATTTTGAAGTGTAAAATACAAATATAAAATTTATCTGCGATGTGTCACTAAATAAAAGAAGTTAATTTATCGATACACTTTTAAAAAAAGGAAGCTTCTGTTAAGTCAATCTCTGATTCGTAACTTTGTGAATAAGTTCTGATAAATTTCTAATATTTACTTCAATGCACTGTATGCTATATATGTCATTGTTATTTTCACTACTTTAAACTAATTTTTAGATATCCGCTAAATCGCGGAAAATAATAATTTAGTCATTTGGAAATTAATAATTTAGTCATCTACCAGCATAATAATAGAAAGATATAGATATGTGCGAGGCTATCGGACTATTAATACTCGAAGAATATAAATTATTTTGCTCTCATTAATCGATTATTATACTTCAGTCCATATTATGCTAATTGAAACGTAATTCCGGCAAGAGTGGCTGGATAATGGACGACGCGCGCTTAAAAAAAAAAAAAAAGGCTTTCTACATTTTGTCGTAAGCTCTGTCGTTTCCGCATGCGCGCGTAATACTTTCTTGCATTGACACATGCAGCTCGATTAGCCGCGTTAAATACGACCGGCTATTTATCAAGTAGAGAAGGAGAGGAGAAATGCATAATGGAGACGTTACCTTCCGTGCCATATGCTGTCCGTGTACAATAAGCGAGAGCGCGGTTTAAATGGTTACGGTGCGCAATATGCCGAGAAACGAATAGTCGGGAAAAACGGCCCGCGCGATAGGCGCAGTTTATATTTACAATGGCACAATGCACTTCTGCGCCCACGAGCACAGGGGTGTGATCGCGCCGTTTGCGCGAACGTCCGACAAAAACGAGGCAGGTTTCGGAAGGGTCGACGACTCGTCCCATTCTCTCGATCAACATTTTTACGAGGGATGTTAATCTTGTGAATCTTTCCTCCGTTCCTACATCACTCTCTGCACGTGATTTAAAATATGTAATTATCTTCTTGCTAACTCAAAAATTCGCAACGCAAATTCTCCTTTCTTTAAATCTCTTTTATTTAATTATACATGTAACATATAATATAAATTCAAAAAAAAAGGAGAAAAGATAATTGATTTGTTATATTTGTTTACAGAATGTGACTGTTCCAAAAAAATAAAATGACCTTCCAGTAAAAAGAATATCCACCTCATTCGTAACTTAATACTAGTGTAAGTTCAATGTGTATAAAAGTTTAAAAAGCTTTTCAGACTGAATCTCGCTTTCGCGAAAAATAGCTTTCTGCGAGCTAGAATAAAAATATCAAAAGATATTAAAAAAAAAAAATTGAGTTTACTAAATAAATAACAACAAATTTTGAAGTAAGAAAGTAATGCTTGAACTGTAGACGATACATTGACGTAATTGTTTTTGAAATATATTTATGTATATATTTGCTATAAAATGCATTGCATACAATATTAATTATGCAATTGCGTTAATTTCACGCAAATATCATTTTCTGCGAAAGCTAATTTCAACGCGAAAAGCTTTCGGAAATTTTATATGTCAGACACATAAATCTTTAAACGTTATATTACAAACATTGAAATATTTTTATTTGGACGTCTGTATGAAAATCGCAACAACTATTAAGCTTTTGATGCTATATTTTTAAAATAAAAAACAAGCAATAAAATCGCGTGAATACTTCAGTGGCCATGTATAATGAGTGCGTATGTGTGTGTAACGTATAGATTGCTTGTGGATTCATAAATGTCAAGTGACATTTCAGATAGTAATCAGCGAGCATCACTATTGTGATTGGATGACATTACGTAATGCCACGTGAAATCCAATTCGGCGCTGTCCCGTGTCAAATGAATTACGCACACACATATATCTTTTATCGTTATTCCCGGCAAAACGGCGCGCTTACGAATTTTTCAATATGCAAATGCCCGAGAATGCAGTTTGACCAGGCGGGAAATGCATTCTCTGAAAATGAAAAGTCGCGAAGTATTACATAACGCGAGGTTGAAATAACGTCAACGCGTCGCGTAATTGTGACAAAAAATATGTTGGTATTAATCGCAATTACAGCGTTGATTGTTATAATATTTACACAAATATAAAAAAATAAACATTTTTTTCGCTAAAAACATGTTATGTTTTTAACTTAAAAACTAAAAGTTCTCAACATCACGAATAAATTTAATTAAATAATTTCGTTAATATCTTGCATCGATATTAAGTATGATAAAGTATTCATGGAAATACGTTATAAACTTATAAATAAAAAACTCTGTCTTAGTAATAAATATACAAAAAATATTGTTTTTTTTTTAGCCAAGAAGTTATTCTTTTATGTATATTTTTAAAGAAATGATACATATATAAATATGTATAAAACAATAGATGTATTTAAAAACAATTAGCTATTATATATTTAAATACTAATAAATATACTGATTGATCACGTAAGAGTTTAATTTTCGGCCAACGTTTCCAGATTCTGACCATTAGTTTTGCTCAGTTCGCGCGTGTTTATATTTATAACAATTCGAGTTGCTAAGAGTTGTATCATATTAATTAAACGTGTTATCGAATTAACGTAACGTTAACAAACATGTGACGATTTAATTAAATCATTTATAATTAAATATATATGTGTATGAGATATAGTAATGAAAGAGACGACTCGCCGAGTAAAATCGATGTTATTTGTAATTAACGTCTGTGTATCGGCAGCATTACGCGAAATTACAGTAAAATAACACACAGAAAATTACAAGCTAGAACCCATGTGAAAAAGTTAAAATCTGTTTCAGTTATAATAGAATACACGTACCTACATTGCATGCTTATATATTATTCTTTATATTTTTTCTCTAATTTATTTCAATTAATAAAATATCAAGAGATGCATTTCTCGGATATGAGCACTTTAGTTTGTTGTACGTACATGTATGTACTTTTTTTTTAGTTTATTGTACATATATATATATATATATATATATATATATATATATATATATATATATATATATATATA
>QVOA01019706.1:0-38451 GCA_014825685.1 Pseudomyrmex cubaensis | reverse complement strand
GCGCGTTATAGGCGGTCTTTCATGACGTAACTTCCGATTACAGAATTTGTACCCCCACCACTGCAATGCTCTCTCCAGTCCTCCATGGTTGCAATCGACAATTGGTCAATCTCGCGATTTTTTTATACGATTCTAGGAACTTTCGTTAGGACCACCGACTTCGAGTGGTGTTAGATTGACTTTGATCAGCGTAGTTCGCGGTAGACTTCACGGGGTTCACAAAAGTGTTTACAGGGAATAGAGAACCGGAATTGGCTGGAATCGATTAGGGCATCAGTCCTTTGCGTTGTGTGTTCGTCAACAGTAATCTTTGTATCAGCGTTTTTTCGAGCGTGTTCGTCCAAAGTTTCGTTTCCGTTTTTATCGTGAGGATCTGCAACTTTCCAGGTCTTTCAAAATGGTGAAAATGGAACATGATGTGAGTAATCGCGTTACGTCGAATCGATATTATTAAATATATAGTTACAACAAGGGTGCCTCTTTTCATTCTCATATCACCACGTACACTTGCATAAGTACTTTCCTTCAATTGCTCGAATCGTGCGTAACGTCAACATTTCGAAACATTACGTTCTGCATTTAGCAATTGTTTAATAACTAAAGAAACGTCGACACGCGGTGGTGATCGCGGTTTTTTCGATAATAATAATTCAAGAGTTAACATTAATTGGTATAAACACGACGGCGGAATTCTACAGTAATTAGATATGGTAAATAAACATATTATTAACACCGATAACTGCAAGTACATTGGTCGGTGGATGTCAATCATCTGTGTTCAGGTTATGGGATACGTACAACAGACGCCATTTTGAAGAAACTTGTTTTCTCAACATTTATGTTAGCGTCAGAGCCCGAAATGAGGTTAATTCTAGGATTGACTGGTCAATGCGGGGAGCATAGACAAAGGCCGAAATAAGATTTTTAGCATACTTTTCAATGTACGCTATTGTTGCAGTGATATATTATAGATTAGATTAAGTTAAGTTTTTATGGGGAAGGGGTGCAGGGTGATACAGAGGAAATATTATATAAAATGTTCATTCGGCCTTTGACCGTTGTTCCGCGCATTGGCCAGTCAATCCTAAGATTCCTCGTACTACGGGCTTTGACGCTAACATTTACATCTATTGTTAGACATTCGAAAATATGAAACATAATATGTATTATCAAATACACAATAGTTTTGTTAGTTTAAAATTAGTTTTGATACATAATTAGGAAAACTTTTATTTAGTACACAATTTAAAATGTTTATATAATACAAATTAATTACAATTTCAGGATGGTAAAAATGAGCCTGAACATGTTAGAAAGCTGTTCATAGGCGGCTTAGATTATAGAACTACAGATGATTCTCTTAAAAAACATTTTGAACAATGGGGAGAAATTGTAGATGTAGTCGTTATGAAAGATCCTAAGACAAAACGATCTCGAGGATTTGGCTTTATTACATACTCACGAGCTCACATGGTAGATGATGCTCAGAATGCCAGGTAAACACTTTTTTTTATGAGCAGTGATAACAAAATTGACATAGTTACACAAAAGTAACATAGTTACACAAAATTTTAATGCATATTTTGAGCTTCCATCTAATATTTTTTTTACAGACCTCACAGGGTAGATGGCAGAGTAGTAGAACCAAAAAGAGCAGTTCCGAGACAAGAAATCGGTCGTCCAGAAGCCGGTGCCACAGTGAAAAAACTCTTCGTAGGTGGCTTAAAAGACGATCATGAGGAAGAAGATCTTAGACAATATTTCCAGAGTTACGGCAGCATTAATTCGATTAGTATAGTAACCGACAAAGAAAGCGGAAAGAAGCGTGGATTTGGGTTCGTTGAATTCGATGACTACGACCCTGTTGATAAAATCTGTCTCCAACGTAATCACCAGATTCGCGGCAAGCATGTTGATGTGAAAAAAGTAGGTGAACAATTCTTAAAAGTGTGTTGCTGCTAGAGAAATATATTTTTATCAATGAAATAACTATTATTACAGGCTTTGAGTCGTGCAGAGATGGCGTCAGCATCCGGAGGTGGTGGCGGCGGCGGCGGTGGCAATCGCGGTGGACAAGGAGTAGGCAGGGGACCACGTGGCGGTAATCAAGGTGGCGGTAACTGGGGTGGACGTGGTAGCGGCGGCGGCGGCGGTGATTGGAATAATAGTGGCAATCAAGGTGGCTACGGCGGAGGTAATCAAGGAGGTTGGGGAGGTAATGGACCATGGGAGAACCAGAATCAAGGTAAAGATTCACATATAAATAGGAATTTACAATAAGAATGTTAAGAAAAAGAATCTTTTTGTCACAAAGGAGGAGGTTGGAATCAAGGTGGACAGGGTGGTTACAACAGCGGTGGTAACTGGAGCAACGACAATTTCGGTGGTGGTTATCAGCAAGGTTACGGAGGTGGCCCGGTGCGCAACAACTTTAACTCAGGTGGCAGACCAGCACCCTACGGTATTAATTCAGGTCCTAGTGGCCGACAGTCCGGAGACTCGAGATGGCTACCTCCCTTCGGTGGACAAGGTCGTTCTTTTTCTTTTGAACTATGCTGTTTAAACACAAACTAGTTTTTGTTTGACTTTTTGTTTGTTGAAATGTCACAGGACCCATGGGTGGCGGCAATTCAGGCGGTGGTGGTGGATACGGGAACCAAGGTGGTTACGGCGGCAATTCTCTAGGAGGTGGAAACATGGGTGGCGGCGGTGGCGGCGGAGGCAGTGGTAGAAGATATTAGGCTGTGCAAACACAGTTAATTTCGCTCTCACTGGTAAGCACAATATGATCATTTCATTATTATTTATTCATTCTCTGTATTTTGTATACGTTTACATAAACTCATACCGTAAAATTTTAAGGGAATTTGAATTTCTTGTGAAATCTTGTCTCGCGAGTTTATTCAACCGCAGACAATTTAGTTTCTAAAGAATTTGACAATTTTCAACATTATGGTACATTGATAAATTGTGAACATAATTCATCATCCAAATTTTAAAAAACATAACAATTGTCTTTTTATTATGATGCTTGTTTGCAACAAGCTGTAAAACAAATGATGGAATTACAAATTACATATCTAGCGATTGTTGAATTTTCGCACTTATATAATTACTTTAACATAGTTAGAATTAGCCCAATAACTTAGCAGAGATCGATCAAATGGCGTTTTTCTTCTTTTTCTGCAATCAACATATTTCCGAGCAAAGTCAGACACGTAGAGTGAACAAGAAACTGTAGTTTAGGTATAAATAGCATCAATAGATAGTTATCTATTTCTACTTCTCATAGTTTATATTTTGTCTAACATAATGAAGTGTATATATAGTATTTTTATTTTATTCTATATATACGTATATAAACAAGATACGTATATGAACAAGATGATAGATTCTGTGGTAAGGAGGACTTTTTTTCAAAAAAGTTTTACTTAGTACAAGTACTCGCAATGATCATATTTGTATATTAGGACCTCTAAGGGTCTACAGGGTCAAGGATACAAGAATCTCAGGATATGAGGCACCGAGGATTTGAGTAAAGGTTATAAAGATTATGAAAGGGAGAAGGAAATTGGTTCTTCTATATACGTGTACATACTTCAGATTAGATTACGTGTGATATTTTAACCTTCGGCAGAACATATTAAATGTTAGCAATAGATTAATTGAGTCTGGAAACTCTCAGCTTTTTATTAGGCAAAATATCAGTTTTATGTAAGATTAAAAATTTCAAGGATTAATTAGGAACTCTTTAAACAGAAAGAAAAGATTTTTTCACGTTATGAATTATTTAATTGATATGAAATGACAAAGTTTAGAATACGTAGGAACTCAGGAAATGTCAATAAATTTACAAATCCAAAGCCTTCAAAAGATCCAAAGATTCGGGAATTCCTTGGTCGCGACCCGACTGGTCTTTTAATACAGATCAGAAAACCTGACTAACAGATTTCTTGACTTTTGAACCTCAGGTGAAGCTACTACTCCTACTTGTCTTCTAATCGCCATAGTACTTCTGTACTATTTAGTATTGGAGCAGGCAGGCAGGCTATCAGGCTAGAGAGACAAGACAACGAACAGGCAGAAACTCAGAATCAGTCAGGCAGGACAATCAGGAAACAGGACAGAGAAACAGAAAAAAGTCATCTATTAGCTCACAGTGAGAGAGAACAAGAGGGAGAAAAAGAGAGAATCTTACATTTTTTGTTAACCTTTTTCAGTTTTTATTCAACGTCTACCTTCTCCACTTTTTCAATCATTGTAACAACTTTCGTTTATTCCTCAAATATATTTGCACATGTTTCATTAGGAGTTGCGTATAATTTGACCAGATAGGAAAACAATCGTTTGTATCATGATAAAATTATATTCTGGCAGAAATGCGTACACGTAAAAGAGAGAGTGTTTGCATATGTGTTTTTGCGTGTGTATAAACGGCAGCAGAAGACGATTTTTCTCATCAGAGATTTTTAGGAATTAGGAGTAGTTTGTAATAGGAACTAAGAGTAACTGCTTTATAAAGTAAGCGTTTAGTAACAAGTCACGTCTCAGTGATAAGTCACTTTTATTTTAAATTTTATTAATATTATACAGAAAATAAAACTTATAAAAATTATATGTATATATATGTGTACATACATATGTATATATATGTATATATACATATATAAAACGTTGCGTAATTTTGCTAATTATTAAGTAGAAAAGAAAACAATTTTTTTTCTTAAGAGTGTATTTAAAACAAAATTGATTTATTATTAGGACACATGACTTCACTGCTGGGACAATTATCTTGGTTAAGAGTAGTCAGCGAAATGAACATAAATTCATTTCTTCATTATATCTTAATTTTATGACGTGGGGTTGGTAGGCTGTAAGATCAGTTTAAAAAATAATTGCGAGAGGACAAAAAACACCAAATAAAACACCTAAGGTTCTCTGCCAGAATATTTTTTTCGTGCACTTTCGCAAAGAATTTTCTATCTATATTCAATTAAGAAGAATATTCAATTAGAAAAAAGTACTATTTTATCATTACATATTTAAATATATAGTATTGTATAAGTTTTTCAAATCCACGCAAAACTTTCTTCAAATTGCATGATAAAAATATTCGTGGTGACCATTAGCAAAGCAGATATTTGTACACATTGGAAAGAAGAAAAACTTATAGATGTACGTTAGATAAAATGATAAAAAGGAATAGATGTATCTTCGACTTTGTAGTCCGTGAAAAAAGTGCCACCGATAATTCGGGGCACGTCAATGTTTAATTGTGTACCCGCAGTATTAAATTATTTGTACACAACGAAACCCCCAATCCCAGTTTTCTGTAGTTCTTTTCATAGCAATGAGTCTTGTGACTGAGACTCACGAGATTTTTTCCGAAAAAACTCCTCCACTCCCTTGCGACGTACTTAAAGGATAAGTAACGGAACAGTATCAAAATGTTTCGTGATTTAAGAAACGTTGAGATCATTAAATTTCTCAAATAATCTCAAAAATCCTTGAGTTAAAATGTAATATTTTAAATACAACTTGATTAAATTATTTATCTTGAAAACATTTAGGAATAATGTTAACTTTTTTATAGATAAAATTTTTTTTATAAAGATAAAGTTTGACATTAGATATTTTATTACATCAGATATTACATAACAATCTAGAATTAACTAATTAATTTATAACCGACTATGTCTGAAAATTTGGTTCACAAGTTTTCGAGGTACGATCCTCAAATCCAATTGATCCTTTCATTCCTTAGTCAGCTCTTCATCTTTAGAGATAGACTTTAGAGCGACATTGAAAGTGCTAGAATAACATCTAGTTAGACTAGTGCAGTTCGGGCCTTAGTGATGAAGATTAGCAGCTTAAGAGCCAGGAAGAAGCTAGGAGGCAGGCAGGTAGCAGAGAAAAAGAATAAATGAAAAAGAGAAAAGAAATGAAAAAGAAAAACAGAGAAGGATTCTCAGGAGACAGGACTAGTGTTTGCTAGGCTTTTTGCTCTAGCCTCTGTTATGCAATCACAGGTAGGAAAATTTCGACTCATTTGCTTA
This sequence comes from Pseudomyrmex cubaensis, assembly GCA_014825685.1. Lineage (NCBI taxonomy): Eukaryota > Metazoa > Arthropoda > Insecta > Hymenoptera > Formicidae > Pseudomyrmex > Pseudomyrmex cubaensis. The sequence continues at coordinate 32,395 of QVOA01019706.1, read as the reverse complement.
GACATATATATGTAATACATATAAGTATATATATCTATAGGATACTAAATGGCAAAAAGTGTGTGCATGATGTTACAGTGTTGTTTTACAGTGTCTCTCGGCGACTACGTTGCATCTAGTGTACCATATATACCAAAGTTGTTTACAAAACATTTGCGAAAGTTTGATGAATCGATAGAAGTTGAATTCGTTACAAGTAGAAAACAAGTATCTTAGTTGTTAAATTTATATATTAAGTTTTTTGTTGGTTTATAATACGTGTAAATTATTTAGATTCATCTTTCTATCGCAGAAGAGCTTTAAACTTAAACGGGAAGCACATTTTGTTTGTATATCGTTGTTGCATCGTTGTTGTTTTTACATATTTCTCTTTTTATTATATTTCTTCACCAGTGTTTACGTGCACACAAGAAGTCTTGTGCTTTTCTTTTTTATGTATTGTACAATCTTCGGTGCCCAAGGTTCTTCGTAAAAATTTGAAGATCTTGCAAGGAATTTGACAATCGTAGTCGCACAAGAATTTCCTCACGGCGACAATGCTAAGACTTCAACGATTTGATTGAGATTTTTAAATATCGAGTAAAAAACCAGTAGCTTTTTAATAAACACGATAGCGAGAAGGACGATGATAAAGATGATGATAGGCTTTGTCATACTTTGTTCATTTAAGTTCTCTTGCTCGGAGCAGGCAGGGCGTTTGTTAATGAGATCTTTAATTTCACTGTATTAATTGTTGTCTTTCGTTTGCATTAATTTCTGGTTTACCGTTTGGGCTGGTACTCGAAGAGCGCAAGGTCTCTGCCGTCATCCTTCCGACTAAGGTCGCCGACTGAGGTAAGTTCAAGTAATAAGTTATTATTCACACTAACGCATATTTCCTGGGTCGCATATTTCGAGATTGAATAGTTTTTTTTTTTTTTTAAAGATTTATACATAGATTTTAGAAATTTTAAAAAAAGTCACGAATATTTTTCTAAGAGAAATATTTTAGGAATCGAAAACAAAGCAAAAGATGAAGAAAGTTTTTAGAAAATTGGTAAACCAGAGAGATTAGAATCTTTAAAGTTTGAAATGCAATTAAAACATTTTAAAAGAATAGTCTATAAATTTTCTTATAAATCAAATAACAAATTGTGGTCAAAACACCAGGAATATGTTAGTTTACTCAAAATAATTTTGAAAAAGTCGAAAGATTAAGTTGTAGAAGTTCGAAATCTGTTCAGAAGATCTTAAAAATCTATCAAGCTGTGTATTTTTGGCTGTGCGTGTAACCGATCTTATAATAAACTTTTTTCTAGTCTTCTTTCTACAAGAAGTTTTTCTCATTTCATCTCCTTCCCATTAAAAAAAAAAAAACAAATACACAACTGCAAAGTGCACTTTTATCCATCTAGAAATTATTTAAGTCAAAAGCAATAATTATGTATATAATAATTATAAAAAAAATTTAATGGTAGAGATAAAAGGATAAATCAATTATATAAAAATTGCATAAAAGTTGTGTGTTTTGCAGTTTTGTATTTTCTCCTGTGAGTTCTCCTCTTATTTTAACACAAAGTATTAATTACAAATGAGCCGTACGCAATTAAATATATTGCCCTTTATTATAATTATCATATAAATAACGCAACTACATGTACTGTGTAACTACATTACTATTGTGATTTATCGTAATTGGATTGACTCTTTCGGTGGCAATTTGTTTTGACATTTCATATCATTCGATTCAATCGTTTATTATTTGGATTTTATATCAAGCTTGCTAATAAGCAAGAAATCACAAAAGTAGGTAAGTGTTCGTACAAATTAAACTACTTTTACAATAGATAATTTATTTTAAGTTCACATTTGTTTCGAGAAAACTCGTTAATTCTCAAAGGAAGTTTCTTTTTCGAAGAGATCTATCGCTTTTTCTTGGCAGATGTCAAACATTTAATATGGAAGATCATAACAAAGACGGTGTTGTGTGTCGGTAACGCACTAAATAAACATAGAGACATCGCGTGTTAGGATTTATATAATTAAATCGTAGACACGAGATTCGATGGATTGTCGGACGTCTCGCTTCCGCTGCTGCTGTAACGCGGCTGTTCTTTCGAGGACGAGTCGGCAATGATGGAATTGCCGGATACGCAAGTGTGGTTAGTCATCGACCCGTAGTTATCCTTGTACAAGCAGAGGCCGCAGAATCCTGCTGCGTTGTAAAGCGGCAGATTCACCAAACCATTTGAGACGGCAAAATTTCTACAAAAAAACGAGAGAACGTAATAATTAAACTTTAGACAAATTTGCGAACAAGATTTAATTACTATTTTTTTGAACAGTTAAAATATATTTTGTAGGAGTAGGGGAAAAGTTACTTATGCTGGCAAAAAAAGCATTTCTGAAAAGACTGTGATGTGAGTAATCAGCGTGATCTGTATTTGGCTCTGGAAGTAAAGGCTTTTATTTGGAGAGAAACACATTAGGGGAGAATAACAGAATCGTTAGTTAAACTGCGGATTGCGTGCATTATCTCTTTCCCTCTTTGCTCGTTTCTTTGTAATATCGGTTAAATGAAGACTGTTATTGCGAGATTGTTTCTCGTTAAGAGATGAAGCACATTTGGAACTTGGCAATCGCGTCAATGTGGCAAGAACTTATAATGTTATAAACGACTCGCTGATTTGTTTTTAATATTCAGCTTGAAATTAATCGGATAATAAAGTTTTATCTCCTTACACCTTCCAGAATTTCCTCGGATATCTTATAAATGACAGTGAAATACAGTGGAGAAAACAGATTGCAAAGATCACAAACTGGTGTATCTCGGTGATATGTAGGGGGTTGCGACAAGTGGATGAGAAAATCTCGCGGTTAGCACGGCGAGTGCATTTATCCGTCGTTTATCCATGGGTTTATCGAGCGTCAGGTGCATATCGACTGAATAACATCGAGGCCACCCTTGGAGCAAAGATGACAGTAAAGAGAGAAAGAGAGAAAGAGAGAAAAAAAGGGGAAGAGCGACGGGATTCGGCGGACCTCGAGAGCGACGCTCGACTGCGGTTCGACTGAGAGGGTGATTCTCGATGCGATACGCCGCTAAATAGCCTTAAGTAGGATTACGTCTGCTATTGTGATCGAGGCAATGCGGAAGGTAGAGCTCGTATAAATTTCGGGCTTTGTGTGACGCCGGGGACGTCCCGACGTCTCTCGTATCGCCGGTACACGAAATCGTCGGCACCCTCTCCTCCGCTAAAGGTGTGTTCACGAGGTAATTGTTTGTAATGGGATGGAGAAACTTGATTTCGGGACGAAAACGTGTTTGACACGGCGATTTTCGACGCTTGGAGAACGATGGAAATTTTTTTCGTTCACGAGAACGACACAGAGAACGTGGAAAAGTAAAAGCTAGATTTACGATTTAGTGTTTGTTTAACTTTCATTGAAGTTTCTGTATGTGACACGAAATAAAATCTAGAAAAAAATTAGCCGAGGAGAAAAACTCTGCCTCTTCACTCGTCAAAAAAAAAAAAAAAAAATTACAAGACCAACTGACGAAACAAATGATCGCTCGTTAATAACCGCATCGAAATCGCAATATATCACGAGCTGACAAGATAACGATTCAGTCGGATACATCACGCGTGGGATGCAACGGGACGGGAGATGCGTGCGAGAACTGCCATATGCTCCCGTACGGCCTATTATAGTCGGTACTCTTGCTTTTCCCGTGCCGGCTTCACTAAGGAGGAATTAGGATTGCGTGTCCAAATAGCTTTGAGAAAAATAACATGCACAGCCACAAAGAGAGATGGAGGTCCTCTCCATCACTTAACGAGTCATTATCAATATCCATTAGTCGGGCACATGTTTTTCACAAGTAAAAAAAAAGAGAAAGAGAAAACCTGAGCGAATAACTACCGGTACTGCTGGTCCAATTGCGCCTTCTCGATTCTTTTGTCCTTGGCACGCCTGTTTTGAAACCAGATCTTAATTTGCGTCTCGGTGAGCCTCAAGGAGGCAGCGAGCTCGAACCTACGTCCCCTCGAGATGTATTCTCCCCGCCGATACTCAACCTCCAACCTCAGGGTCTGCTCACCGCTGAACGTTGTTCTCTGTCGTCGCGGCCGGCCCTCTTTTCTTCTTCTGCGCGCTACTGTCAAAGTGAACGAATATTTTCAGTTCTTCTCACAAAATATTAAATATGTTTTTACTGACGCAACGAATGTCAACGCACTCGTTACAGATATGAAAAAATTAGGGCATATGAGTGTACACCTGGTGGGTGAAGTCGGTTAAAAATAAATCTAGATATGCTGTAATTTCATCTTCGCCACCTGAAAGAATAATTAGAGGACGCAGCGTCGATGGGGGTAAGCGACACCGGAAGACGAGACTTCCCGAGGCTTCGCTCAATCTGACGCGAAGCGGATATAAGCGGGGGATTCCTAATTGATCAATGAACTTTGTACAAATAATCTTTCGGATAAAAGGATGTTTCGAGGAAAAACCAAATCGAAAATCAAGATGTGCGATTACGCTCTACGCGGCTGAAATATCTACAAATAGTACGCGGTACAATTCACGATGAGCGACTTACGCGGCGAGTATATTTTCCGGCGAGTCGAGTCGCGCTTCCCGATGTGGCTCGGGGAGCTTAAGGGCCGTTTATAGAGAAGGAAAGAGCTGATTTGAGGGAATACCGCGACGTGTATCTCTGGTATTGAGGGGCGGCCAACTGCATCCCGTAATCTCATCACAATATCGCGACGAGGTGTCGAAGCGCGATAAACTCGCGCGAGCGTGTGCGCCCGTGCGTTTGTCCTCTCCTGCGATGTTTTTGTTGCGGCAAACTTTCCAGACGAAGAGTGAAATTCGCTAATTCGTCCCCTTTTGCTAAAAACTGTATCCAGAATATTTCGGACTATCCGCCTGTTGTGTGAAAACTGCTCGGAGTAGCGTACGATCGAAACGGATCGAAAAACTATCGTTTTTTTTCTTTTCCGGAACGCATTTGCGTCAGAAGTTATTGAGGAAGATATTCATCTTCTGTTTGTAATTGTTACATCTTATATTTAAAAAATAATTATTGGAGCAATCAGAACAATGCCATATACAATTTGATCGAATCTTGTGAATTGTCTATTAAAATTAATAATTTTTTTCATGAGAAAAACAATAATTTACAAAAAAGAATCGTCAAAGAGTTATGCGAGTGTGTCTTAGAATTTGTAATGTTTTTCAAAATAATTGCGGCGTGCTGTATTGTTAACGTATTCACTCGATATATTCTCTCGCTCTGGACGATGGTCGCGTCCGACACCGCTCAGCGTCGCATAATGCGACATCACATGAAATCTACTTACCGATTCACGAATATTCGAACGCAAAGACGTCTTACGATCCTCAGCTTACAGAAAGAGAGAGAGAGAGAGAGCGCGAGAGAAGGACGCGTGGTCCGAGTACCGGGCTTTTGGAGGAAATGCGCGGAGATGCAGTCGCTTGCATTTCCGTGTGCATATCTCCGTACCGCAGCGACGGATACACAACGGTAACAAAATGTGTTTCTTGGCCGAAAACATGGTCGCGGCCATAAGATCGCACACGAGAGTTACATAAAATCTATGCTGCAGTTTGCGATATGTACGTAATTTTGTGCGAGAAATGCTTTAGCGTTTTATCGACAAAATTGTTCTAATACACTTGTAAAACGAAGACCATTTGTATCATTCAGTTTCATACGACGAGAGAGTTTTGGCGTAGCACCACATTGTTTTCAGATCATTCAAAAATCCAAGAATGCAATTAAATCGCATTTATGTAAGTTTTTGCAGATGTTTTGTTTTATACAGAATATGACGATGTGCTTAATTTCAAGAGAGGGCAAACGACAACTTACGGAAGGCGGAGAATCCTTGGAAGTGATGCTCGGTCATAGGATGATGGCTCGACAGACCATGAAGATGCGCCGGCAACGTAGACGGATGTGTGAGCTGTGTCAGGTGCAAAGGGTGACTGGGCGCTCTCGGAAAAAATCCGTGCAAGAAAGGCAATCTTACACCCGCGAGCATCGAATTCTTTTCCACTTCCTTGTCGTCGAACGTTTTACGTTTTGCGGCGTCGTCCGATGTTTTCTCAATAAGATCTTTGGAATGTGACGCCTGAGAAGATCAGAGCATATAAAGCATTTTTGAGATTCACAAATTTTGAAATTAATCTTTGTTTATTTATAGTTAGAACTTTTGTAATTAAAAAATCAGGTTTTGAGATTATGAAAAGAAAATTAAGATCATTCTCAATTAATATAAAAAAGGAATAAAGAGAACGCGTTTAGTTACGCTTACATGCAGAGTTTTGCGCGATTCGGGCGAATCGGGAAGCTCGCGCGGGGTTTCTGTGATTTCCGGCGACGAATCCAGACTCTCCCTCGCGCAATCTTCGTCCTCGTCATCCTGCGTTTTCTTGGTCGCCTCTAAATGGCCATAAAGTCGCGCAAAGAAACGTCTCGGCGAAGATGGTCGTCTCGTCTTCTTTGCAGACATTTGACGGAGTAATTAATTCTAGATTTGACAGTCCATAGGTCTGGAAAGACTCTGTACGTAAGATTACTTTTCTTTTAGACGAAAAGAAATGGATTTCAACGATTGTCGCACAATAATCCTATCGAACGAAACGATTCGGGATTTTTCACATCCAATGCCATCGAAAATGACAAAAAAGAAAGTCAAAGAAATTCCGGATATTCAAAAAAATTCGACTTTAGTTTAATTCGAATTGTTCGAAGCAAGTAGCATTCAGTTGCTCTAACATTTAAATTAATCGGATAATGCGGGCCGGATAATTTAAAAATCTTAATATTCAAAAAAATTCAAAATGTTTTTTTAAATAAGTTAATTCTTGCCTCTTCGGCGATGCAACTTTTTCCGATGAACTTTTAAATTTATTAATCGTGTCTTGTCATGTCTTCCACGAAATTTTATTGTTCACTTGATGTTGCAATTTTAAATCAACTTTCAATAACAACTTCACACTAGAACACTGATGAATAAGTAATTCCCGTGGAACTTCCCAAGATGGGGTACGCACTATGTGGTACTTTGAAGGCGGATTGAAGTGTGACGGATTCGCGAGCTCGGGAACGTCGGTCTCTGCGGGGTGGCATGCGCGTCTGAATCACCTGGCTGTCCTCCATTCTCGCACCTCGTGCTGGCTAGGGTAAAAAGACCAAAGTAGGGAGATACTCCCTCCCACGCACATCTCTCCACCCTCGGCCACCCTCTCTTTCCCATACAGCGCTGCGCCGCCCCCATGCGAAGCCGCACGTGCGACCACATTCGCACGGCCAAAAGTTTCACTTCTTGGACGGATAAACACGAGAGAGACTCGTAGTGTCCCCGATTTAATCTTTTCAGATATCAATTTGCTTCAAATGCCACATTAAGATTGATTATTAGACAAATATGCAAGTGAACTTAGCTTGTACTAGAAACTGCAACTCGGAACTTATTCCGTCGGAATATTCCGACTTGGAATTCTAAATTGCAAGATTATTATTTGAATTCATTCAGATTTTACTGTTCGAAGACTCGAGTTTATTCGCGAAAAACAGCGAAGGGGAAAAGGCCAGGAATTATTATTTCAATAACTGCGATACCAATCACGCGTCATCTCTCGAGAAAATGAAAAGGGGGCTTCCACAGAACAGAAACCGAAGAACACGCGCGGTTTAGCGTGAACAGCGAGATTATTACGGATTCATTCTGTTCTCGATTTTTTCGCGATGAAACGATGCATCTTGATACGTCCTGATCGTTACTTATTGGCATTCAAATGCTTCCCCTCCGACTTCTATATCTTTGATTGAAACCGATACTCCTTCTTCCACATAGTCTGTTGTTAATACGGATCTTGTTTTATTTTTTTAATCAGCAAGAGAAACCTAAAAGCATTCAATTCCAAAACACTCAACTTCATGAATCTGTAGACATTTGAAATCCAGACTCATCTCTCATAGTTTTTGACGTATCTGGCACACTTAAGATTCAACTTATTTTTTAAAAATAATTTTTTATACTAAATGAAAGGTGTTATAATCGTAGAATATTTTCTTCTGCAATTTTATTGAATAAGTGTTAACTTGTGAAAATGAATTGAATTGTTGCGCGAAAAGACTAGAAATTATAGTAGAAAATTTCCCATAAAATCCAAGCATTGTCAATTTAATATTATTTCATATAAAATGCCGCGTAATAACATTATTTTAATATTCACATTAAATTTAACATTATATCATTTCGAACCTCAAAAACTTCGTACTAAATTAAGCACCGGTTAACAATATAGCAACAACAATAATAATAATAACGTAACAAGCAAGCCCGGCCGCTATTAAACGCGCGGCGGCTAAAAACTTCGGCAGCACTCTCCGCGACACCCGCCGTCATTATAAACCAGTCCCTCTAACCCCCTACCCTCTGTGGTTGCCTGGATGATCTGATTGTTTCACGTTCGCGTGAGATTTATCTAACGGGGTGGCGGAGCGAGGCGGAGGCGGATGCTGGATGCTGGACCAATAGGGTGACGGGCAGAAATCGATGTAATTAGAGAGGAGCCAACCCGGCAACAGGCCGGGGATGTGAGAGACATGCGCGGCGGCATCGCGCCGGGCAACGCGAGCGCTTCCGCGTGTATATGGGTGTCTAATTCCCTTTGTGCGCCGTCTATTGTCGGCATTACGATTATTACGCTCACGCTGATTTCGCTCGTCGTCGTGTAGTCGTCGTCGGGCGACGCAACAATACAATTATCGTTATCCCCGCGGTCAATACGCGACGCCGACGAAGAGCGGGATATACCGCAGGTGCAACGCGTCGCTTATCGACGTATTTTTTTTCACTGAAAGAAAAAATGAATTGCTATTAATATCCCCTTTTTTTAAGCGGCAGCGAAATAGCGAAGCTTTCCGCGGTATTTTTTGGCCAAATCGATGCTCAACAAATAGGACAGGATACGGGGAGTTGAAACAGCTGACTCTGACAATTGCTGCGTTGCGATTGATTCAAATTTTTAATTTAAAAAATTGAGTTTTTTAAATTTGCAATTTCTGTCACTCAAAGAGAGAAAGAACGTCTTTGACGAACTTCAAGCGAATCACTGTTCGTTAAAGAAAACTTTTGACATAACTGATTTCTTTACAACCTTTATAATCGACATGACGCGATTACATCAATGTCGTAGCACACCTAGTAAGTTCTTGAGCAAAAGAACATCCAGAAGTAGGATATGCTTCCGAAGGCTCGCGCAAAGCACAGGAAACTTATTACAATTACGTCAAAATTGTACCTGTCATTGTCAATTTCGTCGCAACTCGGTCTCGGGAAAGCAGAACGAGACGTTCGCGTTGACGGAGACGCGACTGACATCCCAAAAAAAAAGTCGAGTAGCTCTGGGCTTGTTCTGCGCGCTGTTGTGCTCGCAATGCTGCGTGTGGAACACTTGGGCCCCGATCGCGGGTCTCGCTCTGCGAGCCTTTCCAAACTGGAACGAGTCTCTGGTGGCCCTGCTCTCCGACTGGGGCTGCATCAGCTATCTCACATGCTGCGTACCTTCCTGCTGGCTTCTTTACAGAAATGGTGATTCACGCATCTAAACCACATCATTTAATGTGACTATAAGTATTCCAATTAAAAAAAAAATTAATTTATTTTAATATTTTATTTTTATTAACTTAATATTTTCTCACTATAAAACATAATATCACGCGCGCCTTGTACAATATATCATAAATAAGTGATAAAAGAGCACACACCTTCAAGACCTAGTAATGTCCTTACAAATGGCGGCGATTCTGTCGACTCTGGCAACTCTCATACGTTGTATATCCACCACGGAAGACGTTTTCACGATGTACGTTAATTGCGAATGGATAATCGTTGATTGGAAGTAAAGAGAGTGTTTTTATCACTCAGAACGGTGCACACAGCAGCCATTCTCAACGGATTATCGGGAACGATTCTCGGTCCTGCCACAGCGCTCGTTTCTGCGATATGGTTCCCTCCTGGAAAACGCACCACTGCTACCGGTATTACAACTGTACAATTGTTATTTTTGAAACCGAAATGCAATAGTTCTTGAGAATATTGTATTACTGTCATTTTAATTGCAAAAACTAATTCAATCAATACAGGCATATCATCTGCTTGCAACCAATTGGGAATGGCAATTTCCTATCTGCTTGGACCGGCTGTTGTAGGCAGCACAGCTGTGTATTTGGCAAAAAATGCGAATTTTAGTACAATTGCAAGTTACGATCACACGCACTTCGTACCGTTGAGAGCGCAGATTATGTCTCTTATGAGAATCGGTACGTTATTACGAAGAAAGACAGAGAATCTTAATGTCACAAAGAACTTGAAATATTAATAAAAACTTGTGTGTAAGAATTATTAATTTTTATTATACATTCTTAATATTTTTTTTTTAGAATTTGTTGTCCAATTCCTGATTTTGATAGCCGTTCTGTGTTTTCTCCCGCAAGAACCTTATCGATCTATCATTCTCTCTGAGATTCCTGAACGTCTCGGTCTTGTGGAATCTGTTCTTCGTCTTTTAAAGTAATTTTCGTCGTGTTCTTTTTAAAATTTCAAACATACAAGTTTTAAAACATATGTAACAATTTATTGTTTTCTCTCATGATAAACCAACTACCCTACATAACTCACTCTTACGCGAGGAGGTAACAAGTCCCTTTGGCGCAGAGGATAGCGCGTTGGACTTCTAATCCAAAGGTCGTGGGTTCGATCCCCACAAGGGATGCATTTTTTTTCCATCTTTTTATTTCCACGAATAATATCATATTAAAAAAATCGTATTAAATTGCTTTATATTAATAAACTACAAAGTCTTTATTTCATTTTCCTGCTATTATTTGACTACGTTACTTTGAGAGAATAACATTTTAAATATTTTTTAATAAAAAAAATAGTAACAAATTAATTTTTTTTAAGTATAGCTTTAATTAATCCATTACACTAATTTTTATTAAAAAATGTTAATTTAGAAAAATGTCAATTTTTAACTTAAAAAAATTGTAAAACGTGCTGATTTTTGTCAGAAACAACAATATGTGGCGTCTCTGTTTGGCTGCTGCACTCAGTCAAGGAGTAACTGGACCGTGGCTCGCGATGATGACAATGACATTCGATGCCAATATCACACAAGTAAACAAAAGAAAGACGGAGTTAACGTACTTAAACAAAAGTTTAAATACTAGAAACGTGTATTCGAATAGTAAACATATTTCAATTATAACTTACATATAATAAAAAGTTAAGCTCTTAGAAGTTTAAATGCAGGAAGAAGCAGACAAGTTGGCCTTCTGGACAATCATCCTCAGCGGTGTTTTGAGCCTGATGGCGTCACGACTGACGGACACGTTCGAAGGACACTTGAAGATCGCCCTTTACATATTGTTGACAACTTCGTCGGCGATGTCTCTCTGGATGATCTTGCTGGATGATCACGTTTTAATTTTTCACAAGGGCGAGTTGTACGCCGCGGTGATTCTGGGAATATCCGCCAGCTGGTCCACTCCGGCTCTATTCCTCGAGTTCGCTTCCGAGATAGCGTTTCCGGTCTCCGAAGCCATCGTCGGCGGTTACATGATCTTCCTGTCAAATCTGGTCGGCGCGATTTTCTACCTGTCATACTTCCTACCGTCGATGAGTAAGCTGCATTTCCGCGTGTTAATTGTAAATGTTAGTTTAGTGTTTATATGTGTTTTATTTTTCTTCTTCATATCTTCTTGTTGACAAAGACAAACGTTGGTCGACGTATTGGTTGTTCACGAGTCTCACGACGGCAACGATACTTGTGATATACGTTAAGGAAGATTACAAACGCACAAGATAAATATCTAATGTATAAAACAACAATTTAATGTATATCTTACCTATTTTCCTCTTCTAATCGCCATCATTGATCCACTTATGCCGACAATTGGTAACAATTAAATTACTCTACTATCGCAAAGATAAACATCCTTTTCACCATCTAATGGAAACAATTCAAAATGTAACACAGTGTAATCTGTTTGTTTTTGTTTTTATTGAATTAATTTAAATCTCTGCATAATTTTATAACTTTTTTATACTTAAAAAAATAAAAATATACTAACTCTTTATAATTTGATGTAACAAATTGATTACATATGCGAAGCCATCAATACCTTTTTTCAACTTTGAAATTTTGAAGCTGGTATCAACATTTTTTAAAAAATCGAAGTTCTGACACCTGCAGTTACATACGCGCAAGCAATAGTTCTACAATTCCTGATAAGTTTTAGAACAATTCTCGGCTTTTAATCACTTTTTTAACTTTAAACTTTTGAAGCTGGCACAGAATTTTCAAAAAATAAACCAACTGAGAGCATCGTAAGAAACGATAATGAGATGGCCGTTCTCAGATTTCTCTCTGGTAAGACTTAAGCAAATCAGCCAATCAACACATCGTTTCTATTAAGCTCACATTTGAGAGAATTCTGGTTTGTGATTGGTTGATCTGCTTACTGCTTAAGTGTTTTCATGTGTTTCCGGCTTTAGTATGTTAAATTGACATAATAAACGTGACGCGAACTGTAGTTTTCAGCGATGACAGTTAATATCGGAATGCATGGAATGCACCTTAGATAGAGTCGATTATCAATAACATTGTTTGGAGGGGGCCAGCTGGAGTGAATCGGACGAAAACAAAAGTCTGGTCGAAATTAGGTAAACGTTATCTTGTCTACTTGTCCTACCAGCAAGTGACTGAAATGAGGACCATACTGGAAATGAAAACATTAAAATCTATTTCCGACGCTCGAAATAACGTTATTGTTCTCGGTTGTCATTGTCGATTCTCAACACTGCAATCAGAGTTTCTCTAGAGCTCACAAGAGAATCTTTTGTCAGAAGCTGTCAAGTGATCTACGTCGATCAGTACCAATTAATAAATTCACTTCAGTTATTGTTGATGCATCATGGAGAAACAAAGACAGGTAGAACAAGTAGTGTACACTTGACCTTGTGCATTACTTTTGTATTGTTCAATGATATTAAACGAGATCATACTAGTCAATTATGATGTAAATTTAAAGATTTGTTTTTGTACATTTTAGAAGAAGAAACGAGATAAATCACATCAGTCAATTCTGGATCATCAGATACCTGATGCACCCACTCTAGAAGAATTCGAATGCCTGCTTGGAGAATCACCCACAAATTATCCTAAAGGTGAAGCCGTGGAAAACATAGAGAGTGAATTACATTCGGCTGCTATTGATACGGAAATTTATGAAAAAGAGGCAGCTGAAAAGGCAGCTCAAGAGAAGGAGTATAGTCTTCGAGTGGAAACAACAAATAAGGTTATTATCTGATATTATTTTTTCTAAATAAAATAATATTTATTCAAGAAGTATATATATTTTTACAAATATGCTTAAACTATACAAAATACATATTATTGTGTCATATTTTAGGTGTTGCTATTAACTGAAAATTCCTGTGATGAAGTAGATACTGTTCAACCTTGCTCAGAGTCTAATGATCATGCCTTAAACAATGAGATAGATGAAGTTCAAGTAAATGTCTCTAGCATTCAGCTGGTAAATATACCAGTAGAATCATTGACTGTCTCCAAAGAAGCTAATCAAGTAGTACAAGATGACTCCAAGAACTCAGTAAATGTAATGACATCATGTCAGAAGATTTCGTCGAAACAAGCAGAGGTTTCACAGTGCAAAAAGGATGTGAACACATTTATGGACGTCAAACCATTTACAGAACAACAACTGGCATCTTTATATCACAATCAGGAACTAACGCTAGTGGAAGCTTTTGTGAGCGAGTTTACAGACACGCAATTAAGATGTGCACCGCTGAGGCAGCAGCACAGACTGCACGAGTTGCTGATGAGCTATCTGCGAGTGCGAAATCATCTGATCGCAAACTCGTACGAGTTGGAACGTTTGAAGAAGAGCTGCCGAGAAACGCAGAAACAGCTCTGGTGTCTGGAAAAAACGTCGGTGACGGAAAGCGGCGAATGTCAAGACGGTAATCCTGTTACCGCCACCCACGAATATTCGATTGCTCATTTTAATCAGCAGACTCTTGTGGCGCTGTCCAGGACTTTGTCCGCTATTAAAGATACTCTTCACAATAGCCAAGCGCTGTACTGCTACGAAGCGGAATCGTTACGCTTGCAAATTGAAAATTACGTGCAAAGAGTTGCCAGAAGTTTTAACGAGTTTGCCACTCTTTCCGAGACCGCCGCTGCAAATCTATTGCCGGAGCAATCACCGTCTCAAACACCTCCGCAGCTAGTGGAACTCAGAATGTGCGTCACAGTTTTATTCAACTTTCAGCGTCGAGTTCTCAAAGACGGTAAGTTCGTCACCGATACCAGAGAGTGGCTGTCGAGACTGGTGGCGGTGCTTCTGAGAGTCGCTACTTGGCAGGATCACTTGTTTTTGCTGAGTCACATACTGCGATGTCCCGGTGGCGTGATGAATTGGGCCAGACCGTTCGTACAAGTGCCGGTGCCGCAAAAAGTTGCAGGATTGAGCTCCTCGCCTTTCAACGATCCATATCTCGATCACATGATCGCCACTCTCGCGGTAATCCTATTACCCGTCAAGGATCGAGATAAGTTCTTGGAGCAGGTACAAATGTCCCTGCAAGATACCACGTGTAGTCCAGGAGATACAGTATGGGTAATGTTAGACGAAGAAGGCGAAGAGGACGAGGACATTGCTAATGCCGGTGCCAATCTCTTCGAAAGTGACTTGATCTCCCTTCTTCATCAAATTCCTTTAAACCGACTGTTTGAGCAAGTGTTGTTCATTCAACGCCAGAACAACAGATACGAGCAGGAGGAGAAAGCTATCACGGATCATCACATGCTGCGTCTCTTCGCGTTCTACACCGTGGTCGTCAGACTTGTTAAGCAAGGTCTAAAAACTTACGACTCGCCAAGATACAGGCAATTGGCAAAGAGGCTCAGCGCGTTGATCAGAGATGTCGTGCAATACGCCAGCGATCAGTGGGAGATCTTTGACAGGAGCCGATTGTCCGATGAATCAATACTGCTGAAACTGCAGATCGAATACGATTGCTTCTTTTTGAGAGCGATTCTTTGTATATTTTCATCACGCCGCTTAGGTGCATGGCAATATCTTGCCGCGATACCATATCACATAGTATCATCCACCACGCTGTGGCAGATTTTCTATATTTTGCATACCGATTCCGTACCTAACGATGTAACAATGTCAAATATGTCGGTATCGGAATGGGAGGCGGAACTAAATTGTCCCGAACTTCATAAACAATTCGAGGAGAAGCTGGGCAACATGCCCGGCGACGAATCTTACTTTTTGCTCACGACTTTCGCTAATATGGCTTTGGCTAGAGGCTATAAAGACTATAATTTTGTGAGGACTACCACGATTGACTTGTTTCAAATAGGATTTCTCAGCGAAAAAACTCAGGAGTCTTGCTCAAAGGATGCGAGATCGCTCTTATCGAATTTAACAAGCAAATATCCCACTCTTCTGTCTGACATTCTGCAGAAGTTGAAAGAAAATTTTGTATCGGTCGGCAAACTGAGTTTATATTTATTCACCGAACTGAAAATCGGACTATGGGTGCCGCAGCAACAAGACGTTACAATTCTGTTTAGCTGGTTGCATCAGTATCCTTTGACTTCGTCCGAGAGCCACTTGGCACGATTGATTCTCACACATTTGAATTGGGGCCTTGACGCGAACGACAATTTGTACCTTCCAATTGATCTACATCGACAAGTAGCGTTGTTAATAGTCGAGCTGGCGATGAAACACGTGCCCGATACTCCGACTCAGACGGCTTCGCTGTTAGCTGAAGGTGTGAAACAGGTTTCGTCAATAATGAGACCTCAGAATAGCGAGCAGGCATTTAGTCTGTGGACTTGGGAAATGATAAACAGATTGAGACTGCACCAGTTGGATCGATCCGAGTCGATATGCCAGAATACAATCCTGAACCCGGCTAACGGTCTCTCTTGCGTGCCTAACATGGAATCGGATTCCTTTCTGGAAGTTCTTATGAAGGGAGTACGCGAGAAGCAACCGATCGCATGTTACGTTTCTGTGTTGATGACACTGTGGGGTCATTCCGTGCCGCTGATCTGCGTCGAGGGTTTCAGCCAACTGCAAACTCTACAGTGCTACTACAAGTACGAGCAAGTGCTTGTGTGTCTGCATCACATAATACCGTTGTTTCTCGAGTGTCCGGAGTCGTTGCTGAAGAACGACAAATTCGTTAGTCTAATTGTGCCGCTCGTCACTGCCGATCGAACTTACATGAAGATAGCAAAGAATCTAATTGCCCCGGAGTTTCCCGGCCCGATTCTCAAGCAATTCTCAAATATGATCGAATCTCACTTGTATCATTACAAACGGTACGCGATCAGATCGTTGAAAAATAGTTTTGGCAACAGTATGTTTTGTTAATAATTATGTGTACATCTTTTGTGTCCCATAGATATTGTCTGAATAGTCCGGAACGTTTCGTACGTCTATGGCTGAACGTACTGATCCTCGTACAAGATTGGAACAAGGATCATAACGTCATGTATTTGATGGATACTGTAATCCGTGCGGCTTTCTTTCATTTAGAAACCAGAGTAACCATGGAAAATATGTTTCAGAATCTGTTCTGCGTGAGTATCTCGAAACATATGTTTTTTTTTTTACATTGGTCTTCTGCATTTAATATTATTTAATTAAAACAGAATCGAATATATTTATTACAATAATGGTGTTCTTACAACAAAGTAACATAGTTCTATGTTTTTAACGGGAGATATTTATTTTGCTAGCTTACAGACGGAAGCAACGAGGTATGACACCTAAGAATTACTTCATTTAACTAGTTTTGTGATATTTGCATCACTTTTTAATTAAATTTACGTATTGTGTATGTCATATAAAAACTAATTCAATAATGGTAGTATCGTAAATTCTTTTGATCGCCACTAACACATGCGCTTATATGTTTTTAAATGTGTGTACACAATCTTCAGAACATATCAACTAATCGAGCACCTGGATCGTTCGGATCTTTTCTGAGCTGGGCGACAGGATCTTCAAACTCGGCGAGCTTGCTCGGTGGAACCGTCCAATCGATATGGCTTGCCTATCAGATTCTCTCAATGGAGCAGTGCGACAGAGAATTGAAGACTGGTCTGTGGCGCGAAATTCTGCGAGAACTGTCCATATATCCAAAAGTATCGTTGGACACTGCGCTTAAGGTTTGACAAACAAGTATATAAAAATTTAAAACTGTGTTTTGAGTGTATGTGTGAAACTGTATTTATATTACGAAAATTATTTCAGAGAGCCTGCGCAACAGTGAAAATAACTCCATTCGGAATAAACAATCTGGCTATATATCGCTGGTCCCAACAAGCTCTTGACACACCTATAGATCACCCGATTCTCCCTCTTTTATGGCAAAATTTTTTTAGTTTGTTCCTCGCACGAGTTCCCGTTACTCCGGGGTAATTGTCTTCAGAGTCGCAATAATATTGTACAATAAAGAACATGCGATTCATTTGTTTACTTTAAATTGTTCTAGTTCCACGGACAAGGGTGGGGTTGGAGAAAAGTTTTTCGAGGGTATGATAAATCTAAGCTACTTGAAGAAGTTAAAGAAGCGACTGCATGAAACGACAGAATACTTTCAAACAAAAGGGGAAAAGGATACGGATAATGGGAAACCGATTACTGATGAACGACGTGTATTTTATTTTAGTATTGCGAAGTAAGTAACAAACGCATGTCAATAAAACAAAATATTTTCGTGAAAACATATCTTACAAAATAAATGTTTACCGCAGATTTTACAAAACACTGAGCCTTTGGCTGGAGGAGCCTCGTCTTCAGGAACCTGGACTTTATCTGCCAGCCTTGCCGCCGCAATATATGTCACAGCGGTTGATTTTATTAGTGCAAGGAGATCGAGTAAGTTACTTTAGTAAGTTAAAATATATTTTCATTCTTTTACTTTTTTAACTTTTTTTTTATAATTGTTAGACTCCTTGGTTAGAATACGTTGACTACTGGACGGTGCAGCAGAGCCAACTGAAAGCTGTTAACGAGTGGGAGCACGCGACTTTCCGTGATCCTGAGAATCAGTACCAAAAATCCTCCCAATCGACGAGTACCGTGGAATCGATCGATCCTCTTCACAGAATCTTTCGCAGGCTGGGCTCCTATGAATTGCCAGTTTTGCCACCACCCTTGAGTCGTAATCAACCAGTGCTGGGTTGCGTGGCCAGAGAGTGTCTTTACAACTCCGACGCTGTTATTGATTTAATTAAACCGCATCTCAAAGTTATCCTCGATTACGCACAGACCTACAACTTCATGGTATCCGAACACACCGCTGTGGATTGCAGTTTCTTGGAACTAGTCCCAACTCTCTACCGAGTCTACGATAATCATGTGACCTTGCACGCCCTGTGCGATCCTGCACCACCTGGTCAGCGACGCTCGCGATCGGGCACACCT
The DNA here is from genome assembly GCA_014825685.1 of Pseudomyrmex cubaensis. Classification (NCBI taxonomy): domain Eukaryota; kingdom Metazoa; phylum Arthropoda; class Insecta; order Hymenoptera; family Formicidae; genus Pseudomyrmex; species Pseudomyrmex cubaensis. The sequence continues at coordinate 13,824 of QVOA01019706.1, read as the reverse complement.
CCCACGGTGCACTGTGCGGGAGCGGCGGTTATCAGGATCAAAGTATGTAATCGATGATAACGCAATACGCAAAGAAAAAAGAAATTAAATTAAATTGTACAGGTTGCAGAAGCGCACGTCAGTGAGGGCGTAGATCATATGATAACGCAGAACCGAGCTGAGTATGAAAATCTTTTAGTGAAAGCCAGTCAAGCACCGCCCAGTAAGGTCACGCTAGGCTGTGTTTTCACTGATCATGTGATCGCGTAAGTATTCATTTGATAGATTTGTTTTACTTTAACTTTATACTAAGTAGATACTTGACGTATGTGTCTGATTTTCATATTTTACTAAAATTTAGAATGCTGGAACATGAGGTTACTGTCAGTCGCACAAACGAAAATACCGCAGTACTACGCAAGGTGCAAGAGAGTGGGGTCAAGTTATTTTATTATCTAGTAGAATTCTATACGGAGGAAGCAACATTGTGTCCTCCCACAAAGCAGCTTTTCACCACTTGTTTGGAAAAGTTGGGCCAGGTATATTATTTCTCAACATATTCATTTATTACAACTTCAACAGATACTGTAAGATGTTACATATTTTTGCTTTTAGTTGTTTATCAGCGGCGAGGAGGCCCAAGGTCCTCAATTATTGACCACGATTATCCAAAGGCCTAATCTCGGAGGTTTGTTAGGACCACATTTCACGCCTGTTGCCGGAGGAGCTTCCACGTTTTTGCAGATGTATCAAACCATCGTGGATTTGTCTACAGGATCAAATGTTGACTTGTGCTTCGTGCTGCTCTCAAAGGTAATATCAAATTATGATTTTTTTAGTTAATATTTAATAAATCATTATTTTCTGTTATAGTTTGATGTCGGTAGTTGGTTGAATTATCGTCGTCCGCGACTGAGCGAAAGATCTACTTTCATAGATCTAGTTTCTAGAGCATTGTGCAACATAGGTTTGAACCCCGAAGAAGAGAAGCTAATGTTGCACGAAGTGAGCATTTTGTTCGTTTTAAAGAAATATTTGATCTTATAATTTACAAATTCACGTTTAAAAAAAGATCATCTTTAACGTTTGATTTAATTAAAATGAAAACAAAAAGAATCGTAACATTACGACTTTTGGTGCAGCTTTTTCGAAATCACCTACGACTCATTCTTCTACATGAATTTCCTGAACACTACGGTGAAGTGTTAAGTGCCGTGCTGAAAGGATCTGAGAGTCAGAATCTATCCTTGGATGTGTGGCGCGATTTGTTAGGAGCTCTTAGCGGCAAGCCAAAGAGCAACGCACCCGTACATCCTTCCAAAATCAGAGATGAGATTAGACATTATGCTACAGAACAGAGACTGTTATCTCGCCAAGAGGTCTGTTTCACAAATTGCAGAAACAACATTAATATCACATAAATAATTAAATTTATATAAACAAAAACGTTCAGTTTTATTGCTTTACCTGAAAAGCAATGCTAACGAGACATTTTGTTTACTTTTCAGATGCACGACACTGCTGTGCTTCTCAGTCGACATTTCATGAAAGAGAGATTGCAATACGGTTTATACGGACTTTATCCAAAGTACAGAATCTACAACGAACCATTAACCGTATTTCTAGGTATGGTCGGCCACGCTCTGGTCGTATTGACGCTTCAAGCTGACCGAGGATCGCTTGCTGATCAATGTAAGTCGATATTCCGAGTCAATATTTTCTAATTGTAACTTGTTATAAGTAATAAAATTAGAAAACTATGTAGAAAAAAAATTATTGCAATACTCTTTCAGTATGCGAGAAGATCTGGCCGGTATTAAGCGAGATGTACGCTCCGTGGATCACTCCGTATTGGACGAGAAATTTGCGAGAACCGACGGCCGCCTGGATCCAACAACTCACGGACGACAGATCGGTGCTGTTGCCGTGGATCATCACTGACGGTCCTTACGCGAATCGAACGATGTCGATGTTTGCCGAATGTATTCGTTTTATCGTTGACACTATGCCGGCATCCAGCAAGATACTTAGCTTCGTATGGCAGTTCTACGTGTCCAACTATGCCCACGCGTCCGTTAAGGACCATGTGTTGAACGTAGTACATGGTAATTTCCTGTCTCTTCCCTGGGAACGTTTCAGTCCCACTATCAACGACGTCGAGTTAATGATCAAGGTCGTCGATCAGTATTTGCCGGATTGTCATTTATTCCTTGGGAGTATCTTCACCTGGATTAATTGGTCCACCTGGATTAATGAGTTAATGTCCGTACAAGCGTTGTCAGTTGCCACCAGGATGCATGTTTGCTTGCTGAACTTGCTAGTGAAACTGTCTAATGAACCTAATGTTCGGCAGGTGAGAGCAAAAAAACCAATTGTTTATCTTTAACGTAAAATATTTTTAAAAAATCTAAAAGTTTTTCAAAGATTGAAAAATCCAATCCATTGTTCGATGATGCAAAAATGTGTGTGAAAAAAAATTAATGTATTAAAACTAAAGAAAATACTAAAATTTCAATGAATTAAAATCAATGCACAGAATGAGAAGGCAGTACAGTTGATCACAGAAGCCGAGAGCTTTTCTTGGCATTTAATCGATGCTGCGGCGTACGACCTGGTGATCAACTGGCATGTAATGAGTTGCGATCCCCGAGTAATCTTGTGTTTGGGCAAAGATCAAGTTCATCCTATTGACATTGCTGTTAACAAGTCAGTATTCACAATCTCTTTAGAATAAGAAACAACTTTAATATCTAAAATAAGAAATATTAATCACGGAAGTTTATTTTATATACATGTATATATATATTTTGTTTTCTTCTTATAGTTTGTTGAAGATAGCAGCAGGTTACGATCCCATAGTGAAACACTTTCATCCAACTACTTTAAAAAAGAGACAGATGTACGTGCGTTCCTCAGTAAAGTTATTGATCAATTGCACCACGAGACACAAATACCTCCTTTCCACAAACAGCAAAGCATTCACCAGCATGTTGTCGCGAATGCTCGACGAGATGGAAACTGTCATCACCAGCAGTCAGTATTCAGATTTTAATAATCAATCTCTAAGATTTCAAAATTTAAGCTAAAAATCTTTTTTTTTTTTTTTCATTATTTTAGCTGTTTCCGAATCGCAACAAATCGCTGAAGCCGGATTGTTGATCACTGAATTCTTACACTCGATTAATCAGAGCGGGGCGTTAGTTGATCATCTTCGAAGCAGTTGGACAGCATGGCTTTTGGAACGAACAGCTAGTAGTCCGGTGCTGATGGGTGTCTTGAGAGTAATCGGAATGGCAGTTGCTTCTTCATCCACCTTAGGTCATCTTATGGAAGCTGCCTTGGAAGCTTATTTCAAGTACAACGGTAGGTAATCAATTATTTTCATGTTTTATATATTTAGATGTTTAGTTTTAAATATTTATTAAGCAACATGTTCCATTTATATTCGTTCTCAGTAACGGAAGAAGTTCGACCTACGTGGGCAACAGTGTTGACAGTTTTGCAACCCGTAGTACCTCGTCAGCCGCCGTTGGAATCTGTGCTGGTATCGGAGGGCAGATTGCTAGCCCTCTACTCTGTGCTGCTGAAGAGACTTCCATCATGCAGAGACATCCGCGAGGAAGGCATGCTTCTGATCAACTTGATTGACTGGATTAGTGCCATTAAAACCACGTAAGAGATTTTGAAGAGCAGAATTATGTACAGAATATAATGAAAACATATTGTTAAAAATTTCTTTCATACAGAGATATCGTGGAAGAAAAACTACCTCTGCTGTGGGCGAAAGCGTGTGAATTGGCCTATAGACAGTGTCAATACAGTGAGAACACGGTAATTGCTGCCAGAGCCTTAAAGGGACTATCACGTGCGTTGCTAACAGTAGCGGACGATGCGGGACAGGGATGGGGTATTCTGGGGGCTATCGGATTAAGAAAAGGCTCTCAGCTCACTATACGGTACAATTCGGTCAAAAATAGAAAACTTGTTTTATTATTCTGCGTTTCTTGTAACTTTGACTATAATTTGTTTTGCTTTCTTGCAAAAGGTGCAAGTTCTTGAGCCGTGCTTTGGCTGTTTACTGTTTGGCACAATTGCCGGAATCCAAATCCGATCAGCAGCTAGTGAGGTATACTCCGCATTCACCCGGCGTGGCGCCTTCAAGATCTACCGATCCGGATACGATGGAAATCCGACCTAGCATGGAGGCTGTGAAAACGATGCAAAGTCTAGAAGGGCTTCTAGTGAATAAGCAGTACGCGGAGCTGCGGGGAGACGTGGAGAGAGCCATCAGACTTGTCAGAGATTCCGCCAACTCTCTTCACAACGCCGTCGAGGTTGTTGGCGCTCTCACCACGGAGCTCTACAATCAAAGATACCTGCACGTGTTAACAGAGTGATACTAGTTTTATTCGGATCTAGTGATGAGCTGACGAACACCACGAATCGCTTTGAAACACTAATTGTGTGTGACTCTAGAATACAAATTTTTCGAATTGTTCCAAATTAGATCTTTAAATATTATATATTTTTGAACGCTCTCGGCTTCTCTTGCACTTGCTCTTAACGTTTTCGAACTTTTTAAGAATTTCAGACTCGCAAGATACGCGTTCGAATGCCCATCACGTGGATCTTACCAAATGTCGCGTTTAAATTGAATGGTTAATGCCTATATCGGACTTGAAGATCGAGAGCGCATCTCGATCTTGACTCGTATGTACATATGAATAAAAATGCGGGCTTAAATCACTCGCGTATATCTGTTTTATTGTTGATTTAAATCTTAGATCTGCATCGATCTAGTCATGAAACTGTTCCTTTTATTTTTTTAATTCGAGACATTGTTGAGAATTTAAAATATACATTCAATTTAAACGCATATATGTAGACTGTAATGCGATAATGTGTAATTAATATTTAAGAGATATATATTGTTGTTCGTGTAATATATGAAATTTATTGACGCACTCGATTCACGTAGTATGTATGTTTTGTTACTGGCGTAAGTAACGAGAGAAAAAGAGAGTGAGAGAATGAATGGGATTCTGATGAATGAGAAAACGAGATTTTATATTTACCATGTACTTTATACACACGTAATGTGTTGAATCAAATCATTGACTTATACAGGATGTTCGGCAACTAACTATTCACCTCTTGAGAGCAGATAGAGCCGGTTGCACTGAATCGAAAAGCCCATTTTGCGAGTTTTGCAATAATTAATGAGATATTAAGTTATGAAAGATCTGCGAAAATGAGCGTGCATTCGCGTGAAGAGAACAGTAGTAGTTGTTAGATGCGCGACGATTTATTGGGAGGAATGCTTTATAAATGACAATGGCTAATGTTGGCTACACGTAAAAGCATAACGATAGCCTCCGCGTTTTTTAAATCTATATTATTTTTGTAACTTAGGACCAAACCATAAAAAAATTAATCATTTAATAATTAATTGTAAATTGTAATTAAAACTTCTCCGGATTTTTATAAATTAATACTTCACTAATTATTGCAAACCTCGCAAAATGGCAAAAAAATTTTCGATTCGATATAACCCGTTCTACCTTCGAGAGATGATATGGTTATTACCGAACACCGTGTATACTTACACACATTAAAATCAATTAAAATTTTGACACAGTTACAATTGCTTACAAGAACACAATTAAAAATTTTGTGGTATATTAAAAAAATTACACGAAACAATCAACTTTCGAATTGTCATAGAAAACGATATTAATCACGAAATAAAGAGCCGTTATAACTGAATTAATTTTTCGAGTCGTGACACATGCTAAATTAACATATCAAATCAAGAAAAAAACTACATCTTAAAACTTTGAAACACAATACACAGATCTATTTATTTTTTTTAAATTACGTTATAATTATCACGTTTTTAAAACGTTACGGCGCGTGTCTCGCAGCAACTGCGAGGCCTCGTCAGGTGGGTAATCGATCAGTTGGCACTCGAACTGATCGCCGAAGGCATTCTTGAAAATCGGCAGCACATCAGCGACTGGAACGTCCATGTTCAGCTCTTTGGAAATACTGGTCACACCCTTGCCCTCGATGCCACAAGGTACAATGTGGTCAAACCACTTGAGATCGGTGTTGCAATTGAGCGCGAGACCATGTGTGGTGACATACCGGCTGCCGTGTACGCCTATCGCGCAGATCTTACGATCGTTGACCCACACACCTGTATCAGGCGAAGTCTCGGCCTTGATGCCGAACTCGGCGCACAGGCGAATCACCATACGTTCTATCTGATTTATGTACCACTTGACACTCGGTCGAAACTGTTTCAAGTCAAGCACTGGATAAGCCACCAGCTGACCGGGTCCGTGAAAAGTAATCAGTCCGCCGCGATTTGTTCTCCAGAATTCCGCGCCGAGATTCCTTAGCTTTTTCTCATCTTCTTCCGTATATCCCTTGTCCCGAATTCCCACCGTATAAACCGGTTCGTGCTCCAAAAGGATCAACGTATTTGCCGACTCGCTCAAACGCTTATGATGAAGATCCGATAAGGTCTTTTGAAGTTGTAGACCAACCCCATATGGCTGGCGGCCGGCTAGAAGAACCCTTACTATTCGCGGACACATTCTTTAGATTTATGTGATGTCAAATATTTTCAAAAGTATAAGCCAACTGACTTTGTTAAGACGTAAAGTTCAGCGGATTTTCATGATTTTGATTCGGCTAAGGCGATGGCCTTCGCCTGAATTGTCGTGTAAAGCAGAAGAGATACATAAGCGTCCGTGGCCGCGTACTTCTTCTGAGCGTCGCTCAAAGGTTGTATATGCCACTTGCTTCTTCGCACTTTGGGATCCTTGCTAATTTTCTTTTCTAACTACATGCACAAAAATTTCTCTAGATATTAATTCTGTTTATCAGATGTAACAAGATGACGAGAATAACAAAAACAATATACCAAGTAAGCAGTCAATCTTTCCAAGCTCCAACGGCAAGATCGCTTCAAGACTTGATTGGCATATGGTCCACAATCGTGACAATTGTTCTCTACTACTTTTTGAGCAGGGAATTCTTTGAAATCTCTCCCAAGTTTCCACACGTCGCTGCAAATCATATTTTTACATTTTCAAAAAGGAAATGCAATGCAAAATTATCTGATAATTACTTTTTAATGTTGACGCCAACAAGTTTAACTTTGGGATGACGCAAGAGTTCGGTGAAGGATGCGGGAAGCTTCTTCAGCGAATAGATGTGCAAAAGGTAACACACATTATTGTCTAGACAAATTTGCGCCAGAGCTGTTTTTCCGCTGCCGGTTTGAAAACTGAAAGGCCACTCCAAGTCAAAACCTATCGGTACTATTTCCTGCTCACTGGCCCTTACTTCCTGTCTGATGAGAGAAATAAGTATATAAAACCTTTTTCTTAAAAGTTTTATTTCAAGTTTATATTATTTATCCTATTCTTTTGAAAAATATAGTATTCTCAAAAATATACTTACAGAAGAGTATCGCAAATCTCGGCACAATCGAAGAAATCGTTAGCATATTGAATACGACCTTGGAAAATAATTGGAGGTAATGTTTCTATGTAAGATTCTTTTTCAGGTTTTGATGGTTCCAATTTTTCCTACAAAAATATAACAAAAACAAAACAAAGTACTAATTGCTAAAAATAATTTTATATAGGTATATAAATTTTATAAAGTTTTATCAAGTCAGCACATCAATATATGTACCTTTAAATGTTGCGGCAAGTTCCTTGGCGAACGGCGTAATCCCGCAGACGCCTGTACGAACAAATTGTTGTCAAAATTCTGATCAGTAAATAGGACGAGAACGAGCAGAACAAAGGCAATGTACGTAACTAACCTGCTCGTCAGAGTTGATGGGTTGCATAGCAGCTCGTGTCGTCATCGTGATGGTGGAGAAGAAGCGATTGCAACGTAAACAAATCTACGACCGAATCAAATTGAAACTCCGTTCGGATTATCGTTCAGTTCTGTCATCAAAATCCTACTTCTACCTTGTACGATCTTACGATGTCCTGTCGTAGATCTACGCTTGTCAGTTTCCCGCCAATTTTCACCTGGCGAACAGCTGATGCCGAGATCCATATGGATCAGGTGAAGGGAGAGTGGGAGAAAAAAAGGAGAGGGAGCTTCCGTAATACAAAATATACAAAAGGAACATTTTTATATTAAAAAAAAGACACAATATATTGTTTTCATGGAATATATTTAAATAAGATCTCGAACAATGTCGAAGGGCCAATCGCTATAATTTGTATAAGTTATATATTACTTAAGCGTTCCTTTTATACACGTGTTTTAACACGAATATACATGTTTAATGATCCTAATTTAATGAGACAATTTGCGTTTCGAGATGTCTTTAAAATCCCTACGTATTGACAACAGAACTTCTCTCTCTCTCTCTTTCTCTCTTTCACTCTCACACACATATGCAATCTCTCTCGTTCGTCCTATCAAATTCTAAACACTATCATCTTATCAATGTTCTCAGCTAACTATGTGTAGCTATTTATAATGTATACATATCCCACAGCATCTCGAGAAAAGAATCCGCGATAATCTTTCTTCGCTTTCCTCCTTCAATTTTCGAACTTGATAAAATAAGAGAAAGTTGATGTCTAGTAAAACAAAAGAAAAATTGTATCTTCTTCCATATTATCAAAATCTTCAAATCAAGTTTTTTCATAATCCATCAAACGAGCTGGTCACTCTTCAAAGAATGATAAAAACGACTTGAAATTTGAAATAAAGATTCAAGACACTGTACAACAATCAAAAACAATTGATTTTTTTGTTTCGGCGAAGATATCGCTGATTCGCGTGCCACTCCGTTATGTTACAGTTACACCACACGAAGACGCATATGTATAGCGTTATACAATAGCTCGTATACGCGATCCAAAAATTCTCGCGACAAACATTGCACGCTAGTATGCGCGCATCATAACTTCTCCATCACTAAATAATAAAATGTGACGCAGAATAAAAAAAAAATATGACAGAATCAAGTTATTGCATAATGTGTGTAATATACTATTTACAGTCTACAAATTGGACAAATAAAATTCCAAGTCAAGTTGTAAGCGTATATTGTTACTTAAATTGATTAGATGAGAGCAAAACACAGTGCGATCAACTTGAACTGTGAGACGTAAAATAATCGCAATATGCATAAATTATAGACTCAGAAAATACTTCGGTATCCGAGAGGAAAACTTAAGCGAATCATTGGATCGTGTATAAACAGCCTAACACGAACCGAAGTATCTAAATCGCGCTTTACATTTAATTACATTTCTACTGTTGGGTAGAGATGGGCGTACGATATCAGTTCTCTTGTAAGTGTCGTAGACTCGATCGATTTTGTTCAGAACCAATTCAAGCGACCGTGAATATCCCACCTCTACGTGCTGACTTGTCACTACTGCTGCGTGATTCTGAAAACCGGACCGATCCTGAGGAAAAATCTGCGCAGTACCGATCTGAGCTCGGGCTTGAGGTCGAAACACATGACCTCGCACAAAGATGGATAGCAAGTGGACGCGTGAACCGCGAAACGATGGTCACTCATCTTGAGAATCCGGGCGAGCACTAACAGCAATATCGGCGTCCAGGCGTCGCGATGAGCCTCATTTGCAATCGCAAGGAAGTATTCGAGCGCCTCGCACGCCACTTCAACTAGACGCGTTTCAACCCTGGGCCAGTCCGCGCGATGTGCCTCGTCGCTGTACATCTTGAAAAGGATACGCAGAGCACAGGCGAGCGACTGTGTCTCCTGTTTCAACAGATTCGGCTTTACGTTGCCGCGAAAGCCCGCCTTCCACAATACGTTGCGTTGTTCATGATCTGAATTGAAGCTTTTAGCGAAGCGATGTGATCGCAACAGACACTCCACCAACTGCAGAAGATGATTAGTTGTCAGAGCGCAGTACATGCCTTGCTCTTCTTTCTGCTGATCGGCACCGGCCCTAAGCAATAAATTTGCGATTACGTGAAATAAATTACGTTAATATAAAAAAGAAATATGTTAACGAAACACTCACTTTACGAGCTCGGACGATTTGCCGTTCAACATGTCGGCTTGCGCGAGCGCCAGATTCTCTTGATCCTCCTTGCGCGAGGTTGCCGGATAGAAAACAATATTGTCGATAGTCTGTATCAGTTCCAGTTGAACCACGCATTTGATCTGCAACGCGGAGAAAAGTTTCGCTTTCGGCAGAGACTCGGTATTCAGACTTTGCGCGCTGTTGCTCCTCTTCAGTATGCCAACGTGATGACCGTCAGATTCGCCGGTAATCACATCGAGATCGGACTCTTTGTTGGGAGACTGCGGTTTCCACGTGAGCAGCGCGGAGGGTAAAGTACTCTCGAAAATATCCAAGACGCATTGACAGGTCTTTTCCCAAGTTTGCTCGTCGAACTTGATGCCGTTGCTGATAACCAAATTTTCCAAACAATTGGTGCCCGATCGGGCCAGTTGTTCGTTATCTTGCTGAACACACCAAAGTAGCTGGGAATACAACTGTTCTAGCAACAGCGGACCTAAGATATCGTAAAACTGCGAGAAGACATCCACGATAGCGTACAATGCATGATTGCACGTTGTTGTCATCCATTCGGCTTTCTGCAATATTTTATGAACTCGTTTTTATTTAACTGATTGATTATGTGTACACCTTTAGTTCCGTATTATTAGAGAACAAACATACAAACCTCTGTATGCTGCTCAGGCAGTTTCATGTTATCGAAGATTCTGAAAAGAACCTGGAAGAGATCCTTCCACCAATGTGGTTTGAAAGATGCACCATGTGTCTTAACAACATCGAAAAGTACTGTCAGCGCGCGCGTTCGTACATCCAGTTTGCACCTACTCACTACACAGGACAGTTCAAACAGCAGCGGGAACCATCCTCTCACCTGAAAAAAAAAAAAAAGAATGTTTAATAAAAGGCAAAATAATATTAAAAAATGAAAAAGAAAATGAGCAAAAGAGTACGATACCCAAGCTCGGTCTTCCTCGGAAACCATTCCGCTGTCGTCCATCATACCTTCGGCAAACAGATTGGGATTCGCATCGATGTAAGACGCGCAGGACCGTATTAACCGAATTGCCTCCATGCTGGTGTCCGGAAAAGACGCGTTGCACGCAAACTCGCTCAGGCACTTGACGGCGTCCTGGAAGGAGTCCACCATGATGCTAAAGTTCTCCGCATACAGCTCGTCTGTGAATACATGTTCACATTAACGACAATAATGAAATTTAAAACGCATCACAAATATGTTTTACGATATATTTTCAATTCAATGTTGCAAAAAATATATATAACTCACTTATAATCTTTCCGGTCATGCAAAATGCCAGCTCGACGACGGACTCGTCACGATCGCTGGCCGCATGATGGAAAACGCTGAAGATATTCTTCCAACCGGACCTAATATTGGGCGCCTGCGAATGAACGATCTGCGCCACGCATCGGACGACCATATCTCTGATAACGGGTGACCTGAAAATCAATAAATCATAATAAATTACACTTCATCTATATTCACATTTAACACATGAGATGAAAAATGAGCTAAGTGACAAAATTACCTGTTTTTCTTCATAATATGCTCGAATGGCCTGAGAAAGTCTTTTTGAAACCTAAAATTGGCAAATTCGCCCTTTTCGATGAACTTCGTGGCCAACTGCCTCAAGGAATCCACCGCGAAGAACGCGATATCCTGCCGAGGGCTACATCCAACCCTGTCAAAGTGATCGCCGAGAACTTGCCAAATTCTGGACCACTGCAGTCTAATACGACCCATATTATAATACGAAATCTCGACTATCTTCGTGAGAGAAAACATGCGGGGTTGTGTAGGGTGCGCCAGTTCCTCGAGAGAGACCTGATCAAAATTATCAATTATCAGATTTCTCATGTAAAAATTGCCGATTCGATTTAAAGAAGACAGACCTGGCAGAGAGCTTTGACGAATTCGACGATGGCGTCGCCGTCGAGCCTCGTGGAGCCGGTGAAGATGCGATCGACAGCCACGACAACGCTCTGCGAGCTGGTCTCGCCAATAGACTCTTTTACGCTGGGATCCAGAGAGCTTAAGTTGAGATTGTTGGTTTGATGCAAGTTAACAGAGTGCGTGAGATTGCCAAAGTTTGCCAGCGGCAGTGGGAAATGCGGTTTCGACGGCGGACCAAGCAGCTGAGGCCGTACTCCGGTGCCGATCAATTGCGCCAATTCAAGCTGTGAGATGCACTTGACGACGTCTAGCCACGAACTGCCTAGATAGTTACCGTCGGTATGAGCAACCGTAATGAGGGTTTTAATGGTATCGATGTTTTTCGCTTTCATCTCGGTTATAGGAGAATTGGCCGTCAGCAGAGTGAATCTTGCCAATGCCTGCACGTAGGCGTCGCGTTCGAGCGTCATGTGAAAGATACAAGCGATACGAATGGCACATCTGAAATATCACACAATGCGACATAAAGAATTACGAAAGAAATAGCAATTTTAATATATTTGTTTTTATAAATAAGATCTCTTTTCTCACCTGATACCGTCTAAACAGAGCGACGCGATCTCCGGATCGTCGCAATCTTGAAGACCGACGCTGAACGCCGCGAGAAACGACGTCCAAGCCATCTTGAACATTGGCCGCACGTGTTCCAAGTGTTTCGCCGTGGTAAACGGCGCTTGAACGTGGCTCACAGATTCCATCAAGTTCTTCGCCGCTGTAGAGATTACTTCCATTTCCATATTCCATAACAATCGTCGTTTCTTTTCGCTAGAAATCAGTTGCTTGCCAGCGAGTCGATTATTGTTCGGATTTGACTTCATCTTGATCTCGTTGCCAGCAATTTCGTCGTAAATTCTGGAAAGATACTCCTCGGGGAGATCTTCGTTGTCGCTGATACGCCGATTAAGCCTAAAAAAAAATAACGAGAAGAAAATTTTTACGTTAATATATAAATTTTAAAAACGAAATTGATCTGTGATGTAAAGACCGCTACCTAATATATTGTTCCTTGGTCATCTTGTTTTTAACCTGCGGCGAATGCAAATCAGTAGTCAGCATTATGATGGAGAAACCGAGGACATAGGCTGTATCTGCACTGGTAAAAAGGCCATTGTTGGGATTGCATTCGCAGTAGCGACTGGCGAACTTCTCCATTAGTCGGTCGATTTTCTGCGCTTCGCCGGGCAATCGAAAACCTTCCAGGAAATATCTCAGTGCAGTTACCAGATCGCGGTCGGCGAAGTTCATCTGGTCTATGTAATGGTACATCACCTGCGCACAAAATTTAAACAAAAATTCATCAACAAATCATTATTAAAAACAAACATTGCGTTTCTATAGTTTTCATTACCTGATTGTGATTATGATCGCCTAGAAAGTCGCCGATAGCTGTCTTGTCGAGTCGCTCGTCCAGATGCAGCCATCTAGCCACATCCTCCGGCAAAGTGCCGAGCAATCCTTGTTCCTGCAAATATTGTACGCCCTTTCCGGGTTTACGGCTGAATATCTCGATGCCGGTCTCCCATACTTCCTTTTGTTGCTTCTGCACCTCGTACTGTTCCGGCGAATCTGGCACTTCCTTGTTGCCGGTCAGACTGGAGTTCGCCGACGAAAGACTGCCAGCACTGCCGTAACGCGGAAGCGGAGTCTCCGGCGCTGGATCAGGTGGATCCGATATCGGTTGCTGATCTGCTGGCACGCTGGGGTTAACGTACAAGTCCCGGCTCCACTCCACCATACATTTCAAGATAGAGACGAGGCACTCAAGGCCGCGAATGCGCATCGATTTCTCCTGGATAAACAAAACATTGACATTAAAAAAAA
>QVOA01019656.1:0-16219 GCA_014825685.1 Pseudomyrmex cubaensis | reverse complement strand
AAAAAGACAAATTCCAAATGTAAAAAGTTCATAAAACTCAAAAGAATACTGTTACACAAAATTAAATTTAAATAGCATCTGTTAAAAATAAACATCTCCTTCGGAAATATTTAAAACCAAACGCAAGGTCTTAGGTTTCTATATAGAAACGATATTCTATATAGTTTGTTTAACGTATCATGTTCAATTACATTATGTAAGATGTGTTTTTTCTGTTCAAGCTGAGCGAGATGACCGCAGACTTTGCCGAGGAACATTCTACGTCGACACTGGCTGCGGAAAGAATCGACGCCGAGACTTCGGAGCGCCTGCGACTGGAGCGAGAGTTGCAGGATGTAACCGAGGCTAATAAGAATCTCCAGCAGACGACCGAACGGCTGGAGATGGAACTGCTTTACGCGAGGGCTGCCGATTTGAACGGAGTCGCGTCTGACGGCGAGGAAGGCGAGGACAGCAGCGGTGTCTACAAGCAAAGGTATGAGCACGCGATACGAGAACTCGAGTTCACGAAGAGGAAAATGGCACAGCAGCACGAGGACGATCTGGAGCAACTGGTGGGGTTGAAGAAGCAGTTAGAGAAAAAGGTACATCAAGTTAGTTCAAGTAAATGATAAACAAGCATCGTCATCATGTTCCTATTTCTCCGAGCAGTTGGCCGATGCTTACGAGGAGGTGGAGGAGCAGCGACAAGTCGTCGGACAGTGGAAGCGACGAGTCCAGAAACTGAACGGTGAGATGCACGATCTCAGATTGCTGTTAGAAGAGCAGACTGCCAGAAACAACCTTCTCGAGAAGAAACAGCGCAAGTGAGTCTCGTGTGAATTCGTGTAATTCAAACGTAATTATACATGACTTCACGCAATCTGTCCACATTGTCGTGCGCTTCAAGACATACTGCCTCATGTATTTAATCCGCGGTTTAATGGTCGACGAGTCGGTATCGGGTGGTAGCTCGCTCTATTCTCATTTCACTCGCGGCAACAAGTGTTTCTGGCATCTCGCCAGGCCAGTAACGCCACCCGATCTGTGTGTTGCCAGCGACGCGTCCGGTGTGTGCCTGTAAATCACGATTGACCGTTCGAAGATAGCTTCCTGTTAATCTAAATACAGCGTTCGCCTCCGCACGGTTAAAACTGATCTCGTTGCAAATAACGGAGATCGAATTAGTTAGTTCCAATATTTACACTAACAATTACATAATGTTACACGAATATATAAATAAGTAAAAAATGCCAAATTTTCAAATGAGAAAAATAATACAGTCAGTGAAATTATTTATTAAATATCGTTTGTTGTTTTGATATTGTAGATTTGATTCGGAAACTCAGAACTTGATGAATGATCTCCGACAGGAGAAAGCACAACGTGAAAGATTAGCGAGAGAAAAGGAAATAGCTATCGCAGAAAAATTCACAATAGAACAAAATCTAAGCGTGAGTAGATTTTCGTTCACTTTATTTATGATTTATTTATTTTTTATTGTTTTCAGTTTGGTTTTTGTTTTTTTTTTTTTTTTTTATTATTATAATTATATATGTTTTTATGACAGGATGCAAGATTAGAAATTGAACTAAAAGAGGAGAGACTGCGTACGTTAACTCAAGAATTAGAAGAGCTCACTTTTGGCGGCAAAACGGAGGAAGAAGTTGCGCAACTGAAAAAAGCGAAGCACGAGCTGGAAAAACGTGCAAAGGATCAGGAAGAGGAACTGGATGACCTTGCCGGTCAAGTGCAATTGCTTGAACAGGCAAAACTCAGACTGGAAATGAGCATCGAACAACAACGAAAGGAAATGCGCAAAGAAATGCAGCAGCGCGATGAGGAATTAGAAGACGTTCGCGGCAACGCGCATAAGAAGGTCAAAGCTCTCGAGTCGCAGTTAGAGAACGAGCATGAGGAAAGAACGATTCTTCTGAGAGAAAAGCATGAACTAGAACGTCGGTTAGTGGCTCTGGAAGAACAAGACCGAGCCGATCGCGCGGCAGAAGCTGAAACCATGCAGAGGTGAGTGTAAAACTTATTGAATCTGAATTTTTTTATTGAATTTGGTTCTATTATTTATTTTATCGAACATTATGCATGCAATTAAACACAGGCTGAAGAGAGATCTGAAGAGAACAAAGGCATTACTCAGAGACGCACAGACAATGCTTGAGAGATCTAAAGGCGACTCGACAGGCAAAGCCGCGCTGCGTCAATTGAAAAATCAATTAGAAGACGCGGAATGCGCTCGAGCAGCGGCGATTAAAGCGAAACAGGCATTGGAACAGGAATTAAACGAGACGCAAGCGTCTTTGGAAGAAGCTATGCGACAGCGTTCCGAGGCGGAAGAAAAAGCTAATGCAGCCAATCGTGAACGCACGGAACTGCTCTCTCAATTAGAGGAGAATGAAGAGGAGCTTTCCGAGGTACATTTTTTTATTTATTTATTTTTCAAACAAAAGTTTAAAAATTTGTATTTCTATTTTAAAGAGTTTGAAAGTTAACTTATAAAGATTGAAGCAATTAGTTTAAATATGAATAGTTTTTATTTTTCTTTAAAATGAATTTTCTTTTCTGTAAAATTGCAAGGTCTTAAAGAAATATCGGGCCGCGGTGCAACAAGTGTCCGCGGAACAAGGTCAGTTACAAGAGGCACAGGTGCAAATCGCCGCACTTGAAGCAGAGAAATCATCACTGAAAGATCAACTGGCGGAACTGACACAACGATTAGAATCAGTGGAGCAACTTGGTGACCCTACGGCGAACAGTCTTGCCACAAGACGTCTAGAGTTCCGAGCCAAAGAGCTCGAGAGCAAACTCGAACTGGAGCAGACCACGAGAGCTCGTTTGGAGGTAGTTTTTTGCACTTACATATACGTACATACACTTCTTAATTATTTTCTTCAATTAGGAGAGACTAAAAAATACGAGTGGTAGATAGTAAATTCATCAACAGCACTAATTACTTTTTTTCGCAGACTCAAATAGCACGATTGAAGGAGAACGTCGAGAAGTTGCAGACCGAGTCGGCCTTACTCAGAACTAAGGAGCAAACTGCTCAGGATACGGCGAGAAGATTGCAACGATCTTTGCGCGACGCCCGCGACGAAGGTAGCGCGGCGATATCGCGCGAGCAGGAAGCACTGCGCGCTCGTCGTGACATAGAGAAATCTTTGGAAGCCGCCGAGGCTGAGACCAAAGTGGCCAGAGACGATCTCAGACTGGCGCTTCAGAGGATCGATGACTTGCAGAGCGCGATTCAAGGCGAGCTCGATTTGGACTGCAGCGAGGAAGCCACTAGCGAAAATAGTGATAGGTACGAAGATATAAAGAGAATATATGAAATAATAATTTAAAATAATGAGTTATGCACGCACTGTTTCTTATATATTTGCCTGTTACATCGAAAAATAAAAAAAAATATTACAACGAAAAACTCTCTTTCTCTCTTAACAGTGATTGATCCGAGCCGTCATCGGACCTAGAGTCCGATCAAAACGACAAGAACACGCCCGAAGAATCAACGGATCACATTGTGGACGAACTCTCGCGTACTGACTCATCGAACAGAACGTGAACGCTGCAATCTCGCCCGTATTTAAGATACAATAGAACATGAAAGTGACAAAACAATAGGATAATTCGTAATCCAGAGAGACGAAAGACTGGCAAGGATTACAGGACTGAAACAGGCTCGCGATACATGGTAGATCTTGTGTTATTTGAATGTTATTGAAAAAAGTTATACGCCGGCGCTTTTCTTTCACTTGTCGCAAGGCATGAAAGTGATTGAAGCTAGCGCGAAAGAGGTAGCTAGTTGAAGTCAAAATCAAACTTATAGAGCGAAGTTGGAGCTGTGCAGTGTAGAGCTAAGCTGTTCAAGTGCGTGACACTTTTGGTGCGAGCGATGATAAACTGTTTTTTTAGGTGCTAACCACATATAATTCCCGACGAAATCTCGATGTCGTGGCTGGATTTGCACTTAGTCGTGCATAATCGCGGTGCTATTATTATATCTCGTCCGTTTTTTTACGAAAAACCTAACCGTCGATGAAACAACGACGCGGTCCTTTTCCAGTCTTCCACAGTAATTCGATCCTCTTCTTCGCGAATGCGAATGTTGACGGGAATTGCGTGCATTGCTGCCGAACAAAAGATAAAATATATAGATATATATGTCCGGTCAAACGGCAATTTGTATATTGAGCATTTAAAAAAAAATAAAAAAAAATAAATAAACAAATACATAGGAAAATTTTATTCTAACTTTTATCTATCGACGCGTCACGAGGTTTCGATTTTTAAGAGACGTTCATACTTTTGTTCGACAGCGTATCCTTGTATAATCCCGCGCCTATATATATTTTCTCATGCGGAATTTAACATGAGAACGGTCTTCTACGTAGAATTAAACAAACACACACACATACACATATGCACATATATACATTCACAAAGCGGTTTTTTTTTTTTATCCCTGCGAGATTTTTGCTGCCTTAAGGCTCGATTTATGTATTTCGCATTTGTATAAGAAGGACGGAAAGAAAAGGAGAAATGTAGGACGTAGGAACAATGAGAAATATGTGCCACGACTCGAACTTAGGGACTTTTGGTGTTGTGTAAGGAAACTCTCGTGTAACTTATTGCTTTGTAAAATGCAAATCTCCTATTTAATTATTCGAGAGTGTTTCTTCATCATGCCGCGTGTATATATATATACACTTTCTTCTTCTCGGATCTTTCAAACAATCTTCGTCGTCGCCGAAGTTCAATCGGCGAAACGACGGGTCAAGAAGTCCGCGGAAAGAAAAAGTCGGAGAAGAAGAAACAGTGAACGAGAAAGGCGGTCGACACGAGTTGGTTATCAAATTAACCATCACACGTAAAGGTAGCTCACACATACACGCGATCGTCG
The DNA here is from genome assembly GCA_014825685.1 of Pseudomyrmex cubaensis. Lineage (NCBI taxonomy): Eukaryota > Metazoa > Arthropoda > Insecta > Hymenoptera > Formicidae > Pseudomyrmex > Pseudomyrmex cubaensis. The sequence goes on along the minus strand of QVOA01019656.1, from coordinate 11,322 downwards.
CCTCTTTCTCGTCCGATTTTCTTCTCTGAACCCGTCAGACACATTGATTTCCCGTGGGATGGCCTCGTTCGCCGAAGTTCCGAACTAAAGTTAAGCTCTTTTCCTTCTGTTTCACCGCTCTCCTCTCTACCTCATCACACCGTTCGTTCCGCGCTCTCTGGTCCTTCGTTACTCCCGCAACCTCTTCCTCTCTCTCTCTCTCTCTGAGTAAGGCGAATAAAGTGCAAGGGCCGCAATTAAATTGCACCCAAGTTGGATGCTGTCGCTTCCATGACAACAGCGAAGACAACGAGGATGGATGCGCATTTTGACTACGAAATCCTTCTGTTCGTTAGGTAAGTGCTTCCAGTCCTACTAAACCGCGAAAGTAATTAAAAGCTCATCGCGCATGTTGCGAATAAATTTCGTCTTTCGAAAATGTCAAGTTGATTTGAAGTGAAACTTTTGACAACTTTAGTAAAATATGTTTGCATCATCGCGCGCGTGATGTGTATGTGATAATGATTGATCGCGCAACTCGGATGCGACAATCAGAGAAGCGAAATTTTATTATCTTTTGTTTACGTAACTCGATGGGTACGTACATCACGCGGCACATCACATTTTTAGATATTATTACACATACGTTCTACTGGTGCACATTCTTGCAATATCAATATCAGACAAATATCTGTAATATTTTTTTCTAATCCATTACACATCGCAAAAGCGAAAATTCAATTGCGGCACGGCTTTTCATTAGAGAATTGCCTCTCAAACACATGCGCGACTTCCATTTGCAACTCCAACTGCGCGCTTCGATAAATTGTTGCACAGCACGGGGCTAATGTATGTGATCGTGTGTGCCGAGAACACTACGTAATCGTCGCTATTACGGTTCGAGTTTAGGAAGAATTGCCAAAGCTAGCAACGTTCGAGATAAAAGCGAGGAAAAAGTGAGAATTATTGCGACATGCAGTTCTGCGCTTCTGCGTGTCACATCGTATCTAAGATATGACTTTGATAAAACGCTTTGAGGCTCCTCGTGACCATTTTATGACGTCAGAAGCGAGGAAAATCGTCAAAGTGCACCTTTTGTGAAAATAAAAGAGTATTTCTGTATAAACGCACATGGAATCAATAGAGCACACTCGTATATTTTATACAGTTTTTCTTTTGATTCAACACGAAATCACATTGGCGTGTGACACGCTGCAAAAGCTTTATATTTTTCGATTCAATTTTGCTGATATAATATTTTGTATTAAATGAAAAATTTTTTTTTTTTTTTTAAATCTGTCCGGTATATTTTTACAAAGATATTGATTCCACGTGAGGAAGGTTCAGAAATATAATCTGTTTGTTTTTTTTTTTGTATTTTTAAATAAAATGCATGAATTTTTTGCACGATTTTTAATTTTCCTCGTTTCTGTCGTAAAATCAAAAATGACCGCAAGAAGTTTTAAAATCTGCCGCTGTTTCAACGGAATTTCTTTATTATATGAAAAAATGAAAATGAGACAAGCACATTTCTTCTTTTCTTTTCATTTTACTTCAGATAAAAAAAGAACATTTCGAAAACTACAAAGAAAAGTCTTTTTTTTCCCAATTACAGAACAATGAACTGTTTGAAATAAATATATAGGCCGAATAGACCGATTAACGGTGGCGCTTGCTAAATTCGTCGTTCCTGTACGTCGCAATTGATTTGTGCCTATTCATCCGTTAATTCGCATTATAGCCATTGATCGCTACCTAATCTGCTCGTTACATGGAAAGCCATGAGCTTTGCGAGTTCGTGCGGCTTAACGTTGTAACATTCAGCAGCTTAGCTCGGTAATTATCAATTCCGACTAAATCGTTCGTTTGTAGATAATAACGTTGTTGTCGTTGTCACTGACAGGCGTGCAACATAGTCACAACCAGTTTGTTCGATGAAATAAATCGGCTCGCTACGTGAAAATTTCGCTTTCACGCTTTTTTTGATTAAAGATCGCTGATAAGAACCGACAGCTGTGTTAATTAGCTTTTGTTTCTGAACTTTAAGTATTGATTGAGATCAATCAAGTAGTTTTCATCAGGTGCGTGATGCACATAAGTACATTTATTGTGAGACGAGGAAAACAAGTAATACAGACGGATTATCTGTTAAATTTGGAGAATTCCACATTTAACAAAAATATTTTTAGACGTGCGTTCGCAAATGAATTGATTTTTCCGCGACATCATTGATGAGAAATCTCAGTATTGTTTTTCTAAACCAAATATATCACACACACATATCAATAAGCGTGCTTTTCACATCAGTAAATTTTCACAAAGCTTCATCAACAATTTGTTCTATAATTTATTGACGTCGAACGCAGTGCTAAAAATAGAGCGATGAAACGCGTCTTTATATTTATTACACAATTGATATATTTTTGCGTATGAATTATATATATATATAATAAATATATATAAATAAATATATATAATGAATTATATATATATAATTATATATATATATATAAAATTTATTTTCATCATTTTTATTTCAAATTGTTTAATTTTTTATTGTTTTGACCAACTTATACGTACGTATGTATAAGTGGTAAAAACAATATAAATTTTAACTTTATAAAATCTACATGATCACAGCAGAAGTTGCCGCTTACCAACTCTTGCAGAGCAATTCGCGAGAATTTACATACAACGAAATATGGAATGGAAAATATACGTCCAGATTCTGTTAAAAGAAGACTCTTTCTTTCTCGTCCAACTTTTTTATCCTCGAAACTCTAAATAAAAGTAGAATAGCATCCTTTTTTTTTTTTTTTGCGTCGCTTAAAGAAAATTGTAACTTTTATTTATCGTCGGCCACCTAAAAACTATTTGCTGTTGCAACTAATATTCTTTCAGCTGTACGTTCCGCGTAAGCGCGGAATAATAAATAATTCAATAAGACATTTTTGTAAGTGCACAACGGTCATGATTCACGTGGCATAAAGTCGATACGGATCGGAGGATTATCGCGTGGCGTGTCTTATGTACAGCAAGCGTGTTACATACGCGTGTTACATGGCGCCTCATGAATTTTTCATCGCGAACATGTAACCGTCCGCAAGCCCGTGAAACGTCGAAAGTCATTGCTCTTGTCGGGAGATCAATAAGTGGGTGAAAAATCGCGCGTCTCGAAAAGATTAATGTCTTACATAATCCCGCATCGGCGCTGATTTATTCCGCATAATACGACGTGTGGCGCACTCGTTACGACGTCACACGGTGTCGCGCAAAATCGAACGCGCGCGGCTCGCCTGAAGCCCTACCGAGCACTTTCAAAATTCATATATCAATGCGCGAATTTAATCAAATCAGAAATGATTCCCCAACATTCAACGTAACAGCTCATGTTACACTATCTACTTGCGGAAGAAAAACCGTTCACGTGAATTTCTGCCTGAAAATCTCTTTTGAAACGCTCTTATTCTTTTTATTATATTCTTTTTTAAAACTGCGATAAAGTTTACTACGCGACACAAAAACTTCCCTTTTAATTTAGTTGTGTGAGAAAAATTAGTAAACGATTTAAACAATTTTTTTCGTTCCATTTACCTTTTATCTTTCGGACGCGGAAGAAAATAATTCAATAGATGTTCCCGCACGAATAAAAATGGATTTATCAGTGAAACTGAGATAAAAAAAGGAAGCGCGGGATGATTGAAGTGTCGATATTTCATCGAATTTGTCATACGAGCTTCGAATGTCACTCGGCATTTCGACATATAGACTTCTCGCATATATACAAAGCAATATATAGAGCAGAGAGACATATAGAGTAACTAAACAAAAAGTGATAAATAAAACTATATAAAAAAGTCATACTACGGATAAATAAAAACTTTCGATGATGATTACAGTTCTGATATTTCGAATAACGCGCGACGGCTCGTATAGAATCTAAATGAAACGCTGCGGTAGTTTAAAAAGATGTAGATATAAATAGAACCTGATTTTTTTACATATTTTTACGTGTATATAAAAGAATACTGAAAAATATTTACCATGTGTATAAAGAAATACTTTAAAGTGAAATACTTACCATGTACATAAAAGACTACTTTAGAATCTTTCCGTGTGATCAAGAAAATCGACGTTTTTACTGTGCCGAATCCTTTGACGAGAAATGACGAAAGCGAAACGCTAAGCAAAGAACGCGCGAATAAAAGGACGCGCGCTCTTTGATGCCGCAAAGCGCAGAAAAAAAATCAAAGAGGCAAAAGAGAGAGAGAGAAGACTAAATCGATATTTTCGAGCCAGAAGCTCGTTTCGCTGGCGAGCAAATGGCGTGTGCGCACCGCTTTAAATTTTAATCGCGCCAAACAACCCTTCGTTTCTCCTTGCCTCTGCGCTCCCGCGCTCGCCGACATTTATAAAAGCGACGTAATGAGCGCTCGCGGACTCCAGCCGGCGCCGATTAACCGAGGATTACTTTAATTAACTTTACGTTCGCGCGGTAACGCGCGCGACGAGGCAGAGAGCTCGGTAGCCGAGTTGTGCGGATGAGATGATTATAAACGCTTAAGGGGTAGACGCGCGTGTTGCGCGGCCCGTTGGGATCGAAGACCTCGGAAGACCAAGAGAGCAGGCAAGCGCAACCGGTTGTCGAGCAGGAACTGTTAAAATAATGACAATTTACTTGATTACAAGGGACGAAGGCTGAAGCAATTTGTTGGGAGATGCATTAAGTCGCGGGACTTGCCGTTACTTTATTCCGCGTAAGCGGAACGGAGCGGAATGGATATTTGTTTAGCAGCAAATCTCTCAAGATTCATGAGCGGACTGTGTGATGTTGCGCGCGCGAGGACGCTCGCTACTTAGAGATAATGAGAAAGATAAGACCGCGCGCGCGAACGAAATGGCAATGCGCGAAGAGACCGATCGATATATAATAGCGGAATATTTCTCGACGGATTGTTCATTCAAAGTCCAGATTTTTTCCTTTTTCGCTATTATGTAATACGCAGTACAAATCATCGCTAAATGCGAAGCACGGGACGTCAAAACAAAACGAAATCGTAATCGGGTCGTAATTGTTTGTCGTCTCTGAGAGATTCTTCTGGAGAGCTCATTATATTTTATTGTATTTACTGAAGTAAATAATAAAAACACGCGGTGAAGGAAGACATTGTTTTGTCCGTGCGAATATTCGTGAAAGATATTTTCGTCTCGATTCGCTAAAACAACAATATAGTGACGATTTTATACGGCCAGCATGAAGCAATATTCCTATCGTGACATAAAAGCGTGAAATACGTTTCCCGATGATAACACTTCAGAAACGTTACGCACAAAATTTTATTGAAACGTTAGTTTGTCACTGTGTGTAAATCCACGCACTCACGTTCCACACACCACATAAATTTCATTAAATATGAGATATACGTACATATATATAAGATTACGCATCAATTAAATCCGCTTTTAATTGATGTGATTTTCCGTATCATTATTTTTGACACAATTGATACAATTTTCAGCACATACACGCGCGCGTTTATATGCTTATGCATTAATTTCTATATTGGAATTTATTTGTCTGCTTTTGTATTTGTCATCCGAAGCGCAGGAATTAATCACGACGTGACGATTGATGCGCGTTAACCCTTCCATCGCTGATGGCTTCCATTTCCAAAGTTCGTTCGTTTTGGCGTTCAACCGATATCGCTCAAATGGCGACTTCAAACGCTTGATATTTATTATATCGGTATTCGATATATTTTTATTACATTAATGCAATGCAATTCGGACGACTCTTATGTTTTTTACAGAATGCGTGCCAGCGACAAGTTCTTTTCGCCGTTCGTAACATCGGTCATAGCTAAACGTCTACGCGCGCTCTTAGATTTCACCGCAGCGAAAGGGTTAAAATACAATAATATAGAAAAATCTGGTCTTTGAATAATTAATTAAGTTTAAACGTGTATTTTGTTTAATTATTGCGAATCTCATAGTTGAACACAAAAGTAATGATTTTATTATATTTAACTGCAACATCGGTAAAGAAGCTTCTTTTTAAAAAAAACTCATTAATTTTAGACCACTTTGCTCGAGAGCAAATAAAAATTAGCGATAAATCAATAAATTTACCCTGCTTTTGAAACGTAAATATAACAGATAAATAGAAAAAAAGAGAGAGACTTTAATGAAACGAGTCTCAAACGAGACTCGTTTCATTAAAGTTACTCTGCTTGTACATAGTTATGATTGTTGAAGTGTCAACGTTGTGCGTGTGTACAGCGCGAAATTAAATGTGCGTTATCACAGATTTCGCTATCTGCAAAAGAGCAGCTGAAAGATCATGCAACACGAAATAAGAGGTTCGGTGAATCATTCGAAACTGCCGCAAAACCGCAGCTTTGAAACGTCGAATTATCCCCGAATTGCACGTATTCCAAGGGAGAAACCAAGAGAACTATCCGCTCTTCGAAACGCAATCAGCTTAACTCCGAAACGCAATAAATCCCTTTGACGCCGTCGTATGCTTGTTGTTCCCGTTATTGAATCGCCTAAAGCGCACGATTAAGAGCCGGAATAGATCGATTGCCTTTTTCATCGGCACACGCGAAAAGGTTGACATGAAAGAGTGCCCTCCGGGAGGAAGGGGGAAGTGAAACTTCTGTCCGTTCGAGAAGAAGAAAAAAAAGAGAACAAAGACAACGATTTTCTAGAAAGTGCACATTGTTTTTCTTTTTTTTCTCTTCCGAACTCTCCGGCGCGGTAATCGGCTTTGACGTCGGCCGAGGGCGAGACTCGAATAAATTGGGTCGTTTGTCGGATGCGATCGAGCGACAGAAAACCCGACGCTCGATATTTCTCACCGACGACAATTAACAACTATATCGTCGTCAGTCGCGCGGTTTGTTTGAGGATGCAGATTGCGGAGTAGAGACGCGCGAGATAAACCGGTAGCGCATTTTTATAACGCTTGTGAAGGCAGAAAAGCTTGTAAGGCCGTAGTGCCGAGAGATAATGGAGAGTACGCGGAAGATAAGACAACAAAGGAGGTACACTAGAATATGCCTCTTATCCAAGATATATAAGCCGTACCACTATGGAGAGGATCGACCGCCTGTTGCTCGTCATCAGTCAGTGAAAGAAGACGCGAGTTGTGCGCGAGGTCCTCCTCGTAAACCCTCGCGGTTATTACCTCTAAGTCTACTAGCCGTAACGTGTTCTTAATTGTACGTGCTCGTAATTAACGATGATCCGATTAAGGCCAATTAAGTGAAGGCGGTTGAGGCCAAGTTGTTGTTATCTGTGTTGCGTATGGTGGCTCCGCGCTAGCTAAGCTGAACTGTCAGATAAATAAATTTATCTAGTTCGACCGGTTCATAGATTAATAAGAGACGGCCGATGCGAGAGCTCGGCGAGAATTCGCATTCATTGGTCCACCAGCGTCTTTGTGGCGAGCGATGATCTCGCGCGCGCTGAGGAAACCTCCGCCGCGCTGAAAGTGGGAAACGGGTAGTTGAATAGTTTGTCGCTCGATCGCGACCTTCTGCGACTATCAGTGATGATGCGCGTGTTGCGATATGCGTAAACATAAGAATAACGTTTGACGTTTTGAAAACAACCGTGGAAATACATCCAGTAAACCTCTTTCCTCATAAAGCAACGAACATTAAATTCGTAACGGGCGTAGTATCAGTGACGTAAATATCTTCGTGACTGCGATTAATACGGAACATTTCAGCGAAACGAGTTTTAGCCGAGAATTTATGTAAAGTGTAATGTAACATTAACTTGATAGTTACTCGAAACTCGGTTTTACGTTTCGGATTATAGGGGAAGAAAAACGTGAGAACGTTAAAATACGTAAAACCATAAAAATGGTTTAACGTGTTATCACAAGATAGAGAAAAATAATGTGTCAGAGAAGCACACGCATTACAAAAAATATTAAATATATAAATATTAATATAATTAATTTATTAAAATTCTCTTTCTCGTTAACTACCGTCTCAAACGCAAACAAAAAAGATAATTCTCGAGAGTGACGTGATTAATGTTTGAAAAACTTGTCGGTCAATCGCGGAAAAACGGAGCCGACAATATTCCGTCGTGTATATATTCTCTAATTGAAAATATCAATATCCGAATGGAATGAATCAATAGTCTGAAATTAAGAACATTCGATAAAGCTCGGGGAAAACTACTTGTTGGATTCATCGTTGAAAGCTGAAGCTTCGTCAGAAGAAATAGGACAGCCGTTCCATTCTCGTCTCTCACATGGCTGCGACCGTGAATGTAAGTGACACAGTTTTGTTCATATTCTGCAGTTGCAATTTTTCTCGCTCTCGTCGCGTATGAATCAAAATGCCATTTGCTAATCCGGTATATTTCAGATAATTCTATATACGAATCAAGTACGTTCTATCTCTCTCTCTCTCTCTCTCTGTCTCTCGGTTATTTTGCGCACATCGATCAATCTTGACAACATTTAGACATATCGCAACGCGTTAACTATCGAGTTCTCTGGATTTCTAGAACGCGAATCTTAGCGTCCTCGCAATGTTTCCTTGTAATTAGATCTGTTTTGCGTGTAATTGCATCATCCGTCGCAAATTAACACATACAAAAACACACATACACACACACATCTAAATAGAGAAATGATGCCAGCGACACGCGCGGCAGGTTAAATCAGGGTTTCGCAGTAAATTCCGCTCGACCGTGTTTGAATATGAGTCAATTGTTTATAAATGACATGTAAGCGGAAACACAATCATGTTACACGCTAATTTCTATATGTGTATCCATTTAAATTCCATTTGATTGCAATATTATTATCATGTATTATGATACAAATACAAATTTTATTCTATTCTTTCTTCCTGCCTTCCGCACGGTGTTAGTTGAAATAACAAACTTTTATTATTGCCGGCATTTAACCAACATAATGTGGTGCATCGCATATACTTTGTAAAAACGTATTCTCTTTCAGGCTCAGTTTTCTCCTACAGTCGCTATTCTGACGATCGCTATTCTTGACGAAAGTTGAACGCTATTCTTGACGTCTCTTCTCGCGCTAACTTCCCATCATCGTACATTCGCCATACGATATCACGCATGCGTCCGCTATTTTGCGCAAGCGTAGGATTACATATTGAAAAAAGAGGGGGGATGAAAGAGGCACACACACAGTCAGAATAGCCAGTCAACGCGGTCCCAACTTGTCATGAATAGAGCGGGCGCGCGTCTGACTTGTGTATATAAATAACAATAAAATTTATTGCACATATGATTCCAAGTTGCCAAATCTTTTCATTTTTGCTTTTTGTTCTCAAAGAAAACGATTTATGACAAATTTATCGTGATTTTGATTTAGTAAATCGCGCGCCGTATCGTATTTTTCACAACTGCGACAATTTCGTCGGTTGAGGGAGGAACCAACAGCCTCCTCTGATAGCCTCCGCAAATTTCGGAGAGATTATAAATATCACAGTTGTGAGGGATCACGAACGCGGAACGTGAGTAGAGCGACATAGAAAAAGAAAAAAAAGAAGAAGACAAACGATCATGCGGACGTTAGCACGAAATCAGACGGGACGATGAGTGTTGGCGCCTGCGCACGTTTTTTGGATGAATTCGTTCCTCCTGATACGAACGTAAAGATAAAAGATAACAAAGAGATTGTGGGAGAGTGCTCGTCGAATTCGAATAATAGTGCCAAGTAAAAAACGTTCCGCCGTTCGCGTTTCGCGGCGCGTTTGCTTTTAAATCGCGATCCATTTAAATAAGAGTCGGAGAGAGAAAGAGACATGACAGAAACGTCGGACCCGCTGGTGAGTATCGATCTGGTGCGATGTTCTTTTTGTCGAATCGGCACGAATCTTACGTTTTCACCGAGGTGTGTCTTTCGCGAGCCCAGATAAATTTCGCCCGATTCTCGGTTGAGGTTATATTTGTATATGCAAAAGAACACCACATGCTACATGGTAAAATCGTGTCATGTACTTTCACGTAAGTGGCACGCGTGCGCGTGCGCGTACGTGCACGTGTGCGCGAGATATGCATGACGCCATATGTACATTATCACACATTTTGCTCATTTCATCAAAATTTTTTTTTTTTTTCACGATTCAATGAATATATAAAAGCAATTGTAATTCTCAAACAAAACTCAGATGTGATTTTGCGTGTGCGTGTACGTTTGTAACATATCGACTCGAAAATACAAATTCATTCTGTTTTTTTATAGAAAGAAACAATATGAAAACACATACATGCGTATGTATACATATTTATTCAATACATACATTGTTTGGATCAGTTTTCGAAAATAACAGAATAAATATTCTATTAACAAATACGCGCGATCGAGCAAATGTATTGTTGACGAGTACGTGTAGAGGTGAAAGTCAATAAGATGCAAGTTCGCCGTCGCTTACTCGCTTATCGAGTCGTTGCGTGCACCGAAGCATTACGATAAAAGCAGTTGCGATGGGATCCGGCTAAGGTTATGTTGTGAACGAAAACACGCGACGAACACGAAGCTTTCGAGAGGCGTGTATCGCCTGTGTAAAAATGGCATCGCGCATGTGCGTTCGATCCTCCCCACGGCCTTATCGTGGCGCCATGCTTAATCGTGTAATATGAAATTCTAATTATTATCAACCGCGTTTTGCGAGTGTTTTGATGTTGATAGAACACGTGTCTAGCCAGCGCAAAAAAACTTAAAAGACTAAGAAAAGAGGTCTATTTTTAATTATTTTTTTTTGGTGCAAGTCGGAAAAGTGAAGAAAAGATGTTATCTTTCGTGTAAACGCGAAAAGACGTCTTCTTCGTTGAACAAACATAGCGTGTTTATATCTTTTGTTTATGATTATCAAACATCAAACAAAACATGAACGCTTTATCAGCAGCAGGGAATTCTTCGGCGATTTAGCTGCGCGTAGCTGACGAAAACTTCCGTCTAAATATAGTTACAAGATCACACTGATATTCTCGGAATGTTCAGAAGATTTCCAAGTGAAAAACGCTATTCCCATCTGATTCCTTGCGCACCACATTAATCACCATCACCTGTTGATTCTCACTTCGGAAAAGTCTTCTGCATTCTGTCACGCGCAGAAAGACGTGTGCGAAAATACAGCGAGCACCTCGTAATTTGGTTCGGCAATAAAAATAGAGTAGAAGTTTTAGAAATATTTTTTAAATCAGATCGCAAAAGCCAAAAAAAAAAAAAGAAAAGTAGCATAGCTAAAAAGTCTTTAACCCATTTGCATCACAAAGAAAAGTCAAAAATTCGTTCTTATCACCAAAATTTTTTTTTACTGTATTTAAATTTTAATGAAAATG
>QVOA01019655.1:0-31636 GCA_014825685.1 Pseudomyrmex cubaensis | reverse complement strand
GGGACATTTAGATCTTCAGTCTAACGCTCTCCCAACTGAGCTATTTCGGCTCAAGTATCCCACCGTCTCAGGGACTATCATGAGACGATCGTTCTCTGCGCTTCCTATAAGTTGCATCTTGGAAAAAAAAACAACTGTTGAAATCGAACCAGGAACATTTAGGTCTTCAGTCTAACGCTCTTCTCCCAACTGAGCCATCATTCGGCTCGAGTATCCGCAAGAAGCATAGCGAATGACCGTCGAAACCCTAAATGTCCCAAGAAGGAAAAAATGAGTCTATTGTTCTCCTAACCGATCTATTCCGACTTATGATTATATGTTTCGCAAACATTAAAATGATACATAATTATGTTATCAGCAAAGTTATGTTAATTAACTAAAAACCTAGTTATGTATAATATACATCTAAAATTGATAGTTACATATTAAAATAACGCGCGAGCTATAATTTACTGTGTTTGCTAACTATAGGTAATTACACACTAATTTTTTAATGATGCTAAAAATTTTATTATTCAATACACAAACAAAATGCGTCACAAAATGAAAACTGTACATATTTTAAAAATGCACAAATTAATTACTAAATGAACACCGTGCAAAATTAATTGAACAGAATATTCCGCAGAATATCTTCCGAATAATAGCCGGACATAACGCGAAATACAAAATTATCTAATAATTTTGCTTTCTTTTCGCCACCACAATCGTAGCCAGCCCGCAATTTTTCGTCACGAGAAGATCTCTAAATTACCGTGGAAATTGTTAGATGGGCGTCTTATTTCCAATGCAATTTAAGCAAAGTCCAACGACGCGATCACGACAAGCGTCGTAATGACGTACTTTCACCGGGCGAAGAAGAAGAAGAACTAATCTTCTCTTTTGGTCGTCAAACATCTGTAGGTACATCCATCCGGGGAGGAGCCTTTCGTCGATATCGTCGGGGACTCCGTTGGAATTCCACGGAAATCGTAGCGAATCAATCAAATTCCCCGGACAGGAAACCTCAGGGGAGTCTCGAGGAGGAGCTGCTGCATCAGGAGAGGCAGAAGGAAATTGGAAATGTGGAGCAACAACCGATCGAATTTCTATTCGAACGTGACGACGATCTTACGGGTAAGGTTGTAAAAGAAAGCGACTTCCCCATAAAGAAACGTTCACGGCGAGAGAAAATTAGCCACCCAAGCTTCTCCAAATGGCAACAATTCTTTCGGGGTCGCGCGCGGGTGTGTGCGTTTACTCCGTATATGCGAAGTTCATGTTCACGTTCAAGTTGATGTACGAACAACTTGTGCGCGTTACGTCTTTGGAAGCAATTTAAGTGTCTCGTTACCATATATATCGAAGGAAAACTGTTCAGACATGTTGTAAAGAGCGCGGCAATAAAACGTATTCTCAATATTGTTATTATTACAGAGTGCAATACGTTTCGGTGATTTAGATGCAATAACGATAGGCTACTCGCTGACAGAGATTACTATCACTGCACGAAAGTGCGCGCCATTCAGGCATCTCAAAAAATCGCGACCCGACGGCACACGAGCTGCACGTACATACGCGATTGAATACGTAACCTGTGTGTATCTTCTTCCTAGGAAGAAGCGCGCACGACATCAAACCACACATCACAGAACGAATGAAAGTTTTTACTTTCGTTCGATGATATTAAAGTGCCCGCGAGAGCATCGCCGCGCGAAAAAAAAGCAGCGCGCGAGCGAGTTGCGTTGTAAATAAATCCCGCGGCAAGGGAAGAAGATGAAACGCATGTATTGCTTTTAAAGCCGGTCTTCGGCGAGGAAATGCGGAGCGTTTAATGAACTTTTTTTTTTACGAGAAAGAAAGTGAGAAACGCATCACGAGCACCGGCTCGAGAGAAGCGCTCACTCGAGCGACTTAAAGTCTCTAGAGTTCAATCACTTTCCATCGTAAATTATTATGAAGTACGGTCGATATATAGTTTTAAAGCGTATAATTAATATTTAGTTGAATGTTTTAAATATACTGGCCTTTGGAAAGGTGACTCCAAACGTGCAGTTATAAATAATTTGTTTTTAACGCGATACACACCAGGCTGCATCTTGAACCACGCGCAGCGCACCACTACAGCAGCTTTTATTTTTTTTTTCCTAACGTGCACCGTATCAAAAATTGGAGCTATTATTTGCGACGCTCTCTCTCTTGTTTCATTCTTGTTTTATTATTCAATGGCGCGCGCGGCGGAGTTTATCGTGTCGCTTCATTAAAAAGTCGCGAGGTGCACTCCGCCCCGTGACATCGTCACGTATCGCGATAAAATTGGCGCAAAATTGCCACGTAAGCGGAAGAAACGTCGCAGTTATTGTCGAGCACCAGTGGTTGACCTTTAAATATGAAAAGCCTCCGGTACCGACGCTTCGCCTCAACTTTCACCTTTCCGCGTATAAACGAAGACGAGCTCGTGCGAGATCATCCTTGAGAACGTTTCTTGCCGTGAGCGAAAACACTTTCGTGTCGTCTCTCTCGCTCTCTCTCTCTCTTTCTCTCTGAAGTCATGCTCGTGGTTCTCTTTGTGCGCAATCGTACATATTTCACGAAATAACTGAAATAATATCAACGCTATATCATTGCTATTCTGCCGAACTGCGAAGCGTGCATGCGAACGGTGTCACACAATCGCCTGCATTTGACATCGTGTTTCGCGCATATACGTGTTCGCGCTCGCAAATCAATAACATAAAAGCACAAAAAAAAACTATTTTGACAAGCCAGAATGAATTTATTTGCAAAGAATTTGTCCATAAGAGACAAATTAACTCACACGTGTGTTAAGCGTACTTTTATTGTAAACAATGAATAGTTGGAACGTAATAAAAAATACACATACAATAATGGCGGAACGTCGATCAATCGTCACGTTAATCAATCGATCAATTGATTGTTTTTTTATTACTTATTTTTTATTATATTTTACTACGTTATATTTATTGTTATTTACAATAAAAGTCAATCAACTGACAAATTGTTTAATAAAAAAAAGAAAGAAAAATTTATTTAATGTTAGAATCCACCAACGTCTATTTTTTGTGACGTTAATCTTTTTCTTTTAATTGTATCTCGCGCAACTTTCATCACATTGAAATATATCTATTAATTATCTTATGTATATATGTATAAGAGATTGATTGATTAATTGATTGATTGAGAGAGAGAGAGAGAGAGAGAGAAAATAATGGTTCCAACATGCGATATCGGAATGACATCATTTCAATAATTAAACTATTAATAAAACTTAACCAATTTGTAATTATTATAATGACGGGAGAACAAAATAATTGAAAAGTGTTGAGACATTACATGCTAAATTATGTCGGGTAGCATTACGCTAACCGTTATGCATTCATGCTTCTGATCGGTCGAGCGTATAGACGCGCGTACAGACGAGACGAACTTCAAAATTACTGCACGCAAAGAGAGACGGTGGGTATGCATCTCTCGCTTTTCGTTCCGCGAACATTTTCGCGTCGGACTGGACTACTAATTGCGCAACGGAACAACCGAATGCACGCACTTCGTGTGAAAAATCCACAAACCGACATAGTTTCGCGTACAATGCGTTTGTTTTTCTTTTTCTGCAAGCTTGTCAAAATGCCACTCTTACGGAGAGACTTCGTCTCTTTTGCATTTATCAGTGCCAACACGCGATATAATTACTCCATGACATATTGCGTATACGATTTTCGCAATCATCCTTAGGTGGCGTGCAAAATCAACGAATTAGCAACGACGACGAAGTGAAATCAGCGAGACACCCTAAGTAGTTAAGCAACCACTTAATTCGAAATATTAAAGACTATCGACGTGCGCGCGCGCGCGCGCGTAATCTCGCGTAATCTCACGTTGTGATGTCTCGATTAGGGAGTGGGCAGGCGAGCGCGCGCGCGCAGGGACGACAGAGCCCGGGGATTTTCGCCAAGACAGAGGAATCCATTTGTCGCCAGTCACGACTGTGAAACGGGTTGTCATTAGGGGCGGTCTGGAATTTCGAATTCCTGACGATTCTCTTGGCTGCTGGCGACCGATTATTATTTTAATTCGTTTCGTGGCTGCTCGCAATCGCTCTTGTACCAAACGAAAACCCAAGAAAGAGGGGCTCCCAGCCCACGTATAAACAACATCTCTAATTATGCCGCTCATTATCAGCGGTTTATGAAGACGGTATTCCAATTTCTCTGGTGTGAAGCTGTGATAATGTAGATTATTGTCGCTGAATTCGCGCGCGAGTTCGGGCGCACGATGAAAACGTACCGCACAATTTCATACAAAAGCCCATTTTCTTCGCGAACGTGAAGAATTAAACACGTTCGGAATCTAAAGCGGTTTTGACGTCTAATTTAAGAGAGACGATAAATCGCGGAGATTATTCTCGCCCGTCTATTTCGCTGTGCGAGAGAGAGAGAGAGAGAAATTCTGCAACTCCGCCGTACGATTCGATCTCCCGGTTTATCAGAGAACACCGAGACGAGCGGACCGCACTCCCGAATGGCCGAGAAAGTGCGACTCTCGGCTGTTCCATCCAGGCTTACGAGCCGCAGCTTCGCTGCGTCGAACTTCGCTGCTCATTAATGGAGCGCTTAATGTGGCGCACACAACGCCCGCCACAGATACAGTTCTGCATGTGAATGCAAAATGTCTCAGAAGTCGCGCACTTTCTCTACCACGAAGTCTCTTAGGAAATTTCCCGGCAAATTTATACAATACGCCGCTTTGTAAAGCACATCTCGTTTCGTTGTTTTTTTTTTTTTTTAATGTAAATAATATAAAATTATTCGTAATTTTACAACTATTTGACACACTGAAAACAATTTTTATTTTTTGTTCCGTTACTTTCAAAAATTGACTCAGTTAACAGTAGAATTTCAATTTAAAATTTACGTGCAAAATTGTTCAATGTTGAAAATGGAAACATTGCGAGATTTGTGTTTCGAATTTAATTGTATTTGTAAAACAAAAACATCGGCAAAAATGTGCGACAAGCCAAAAAAAAAAAAGAAAAAAAGCGGAATTACAAAACGTCAATGGTCTATAAATGTTAGCCGCGATGTTTTCAACTTTTAATAAAAAATGATTTGTTACTGCCTAGTATGATACACGTTAAAACTAATTTTTTTCGTGTATGTAAAACGTGTATATTCTATACACACATTTTACGTTACATTCACACGTCACACGTGTACGCGTATTGTAGAAAAATATCGCAGACATTTCATCGTGAAAATACCGCGCGCGATTGAAATCGAACGAGATACGCGCGAATTTAAATTCCCTTACTAATAATGCGAGATGTGGATTAACTTCCTCGAAACAAACATTTCGCGGTTTTGAAATGATGATCTGCGTTTAACACCTCTCTCTAATAAGTGATACTGCGTACATAGAACAGCGAGCTGCCGTCGCCGCCGCCGCCGCCGCCGACGCCGCGGTTAATTAGAAACTTAGAAAGTAATGACGCGGATGAGATAATTGTTACGTCGCCGAGTTTCCGCGTGGCGTATACTTTCCAGCGTCTTCCTTTTCTTTGTCGCGGCACATTTCTCCCGTGTTTACGGAGTTACACTTCAGTTCGTCCGATGCGTTTCTCCGACGCAATGCGCTCGTTAGTTTATCGTTGCCATCTGACGTCTTCCGCGCTGAATAGCGATTGGGAAAGAATACCCGGGGGATAGGTCAGGTCTCCTACCGCACACGTTTTTTTTTGTTTTTTTATATATTATCTCGAATTTCGCACGATAACTCGCAGTCTTAGTGAAACGAAAAAGAATAAAAGAATCTAATTGAAGGGAGAGAAAGAAAAAGATACGGGGAGAAATCAATAAGGATCCTTTTAATGGTAGATTTAACCTTAGTGTGATTACGTCAGAGCGCCAATTTGTCTTCAGCGAACACGTCGAGAAAGTTCATGGTTTATCGCACACATTTTAAAAAAAAAAAAAAAAAAAAAAAAAAAAAAAAAAAAAAAAAAAAAATAGCGAACGGGTAATGGAAGGAGAGAAAGTAATTGGATGTAATAAGAGAATTTGATTGTGCACGTAGTGTACGTCATCGGTTAACAATGCTAATGCAACCAATGCGACTGTCAAATTCGTAATTTAATTAAAACAAGAAACACAAGCAATTGCTTCTCTATTAGAACTAATAGCGGAGTCCTATTTGTTCGCGATTGCGATATTAAAGTTTGATGTGCGATTACTCATGTTCTCATATAGTAAACGAACAAATATAGAATACAAATGGAGAGATAATGAATCTCATTTAATTAACAATCTAGAAGCATTCTCTTATTGGCAAAATTGTTTTTATGATGTAACGCATTTATTTATTTGTTCGGAACGTACCGTTTTTGTATATTTTCATGTATTGTGCAAATCATAAATTACAAACAACATTTTATCGATTTTCTTTCCTTCTTTCTCTTTATCTCTCTCTCTCTCTCTCTTTCTCTCGGTAATGGAATAAGTTCGTTGTTACTGACACACATATATCAACGTTCCACGTTACGAACGGACAAAATGGTCTCTACTTCATTATCTTTGCGTGGTGTTTTTTTGTTTTTTTTTGTTTTTTAAAATAAAGACCTCATCGCGCAAATGGTTGTGGATTATTTTCGAAAATAAAAATAAATCCGAGAAAAATACGACGACAAAGATGTATCAGTCTCTCGCTTTTCGATAAATAAAACCAGAATCCCGTCTCATTGAAGAGAAACGCTCGATCCCACAGTTTAATCGATACAATGTAAATGATCGATTACCGTTCTACATGATGCGCAACAGAAAAAAACGAAGCGAGCACAGACGAAGAGGAGGAGGCAGAGGAGAAGGAGATGGTGGCGTGCAAGCAACCGTGGAAAGGACGAGGGGCCTCGCTCGCGCCGGTTGGCGGTTTTTCGCAATCAGCGCGGGTGATTACTTCCTCTATAGCTCCTCACGGAGTATCGGCGGCACGAAAGGACCGAGGAGAAGAAGAAGCCCCCGCACTCTGCCGCACATTTTCTGCGGCACTGGGATCGCCATGGCATTTCGTCGTACGAAACAAGATAATCGCGCGCGAGTGTGCTTTAAGTGATCCTCGTTCAAGGCAATAAGGCGACTATCACGGCAACGTGGTATCGAATTTTAAAAACGTACCGTGTAATTCCGCGTATGTCCTATTAGAAGAGGAAAATTTTTACTTACGGATACTCGATACGCTCGGTTGTTATTATTATTACGAAATCGTTTCTCGTCGCAGCGGGTTTTTCGTGTCGATTAGGCCCCGTAAAAAGCCGCGGCTCGTGTGATTATGACATGGCGAAAGGTCGACGGCGATCGGAAAGCCGAAATCAGCCAACGAACGCGGATCACGACATAGAGATCCTTGCTACCTCCCCGCTATACGTTTAATCGCACGGTTCGCTTTCGTAACGACCCGTCATGTTATCGCGCTACCGGTCATCGTAACTGAGGGCCCGCAGATCTCCTCGCTCATGATCCGCAGCAATAGTAACGGTGTTTTAATTTATTCCATCATATTCCGGGCGTAGTTGCCGATTCGCGAAAAGAATCAATCGATATAGTCTGAGAGGCACAGATGATAGAGACGCGTTGCCGTTGTTAACGATTGTTCCACGTGACGTTAGGCTATTAGATGCATTATTAGCTTAAGCAGATGTTGCAGTCCGCTAGCTTCTATCTTGCGCGGTGCACGTGGCTGGAATTTGTAATATCGCAGAACCCCCGTACTGTGCAACCACGTAATATTTACTAATCAGCTTTAACTCAATATCGGGACGAGATAATAAAACTTGAAGTTCGATAACATCTTGTTGCTATTCTCTTAGAATTAAAAACCTTTTTTTTAATCCAAGTTTATATTAAAAAATTATATTAAAAAAAAACCAAAAAAGAAAAAAGAAACCATTATCGAGGAAAAATATTAGCGGAAAATTGAAAACATCATTTATTTTGTAAATATATTAAAAGAGCGTGCAGATAACTATATATATTTTTTATATTACATTTTATTTCTCTCGAAATTAGTTTTTGTTTTAAAATATAAGAGAAAATGTAAGAGAGGTATTAAATGATTCGGTGAATTCGCGATAAGATGTTAAATACAACGGAACGTCGAGTACTATCGGAAATAGCACCAATGTAAATAGAAGATAAGAGAGAGAGAGGAGAGAGTTGGTATCGATCAGCTTGTTAGATTCGATGCGGTTATGTTGACTTTGTTAGTCGTGAGAGCACTTGCGCGTCTGAACACACACAAATAAATCTTCAAAGGTATTCACGCCTAACGTGGGTTTGTATGTAAATGCAAAACATACAAGTGAGAAAAGATAGTGTATAGACTAGTGTATACCACGTGTACTTAGATACCCGTGATGTTCTACATGGTCGAGATCGAGAAACTGAGAAAAAGTAAAAAAAAAACATTAACGAACTCACGTATCGAAGCTCGCAAAAATACTAACAAATAAATAATATCCTGCCGAAAAAGTTTATCTAAACACATGAAAATTTAATACATCAAATTCTCTCGTCCGACAATTTTATTCGCTTTCATTAAAAAATATATATTTTCGAAAAAAAACCCGGACTTCAGCGCAAAATATTAAAATTTGATTTAATCAGTGTCGCTCGAAAAAAACGTTGTTCAAAGTTTTGACAACATTTGCTCTGAAAAATTCTTCCTTCGCGCAATGTTTTTGGACGAAATTCTCCGATGGAACTTTGACATAGAATCAAATTACATCATTTGATTAGATTACACCGTGTGGTTGCGAAAATCGTCAACGGTAGGTACGTACTCGGTCGACTCCACGACCTATAAATTCGGCACGTGTTCAACGTCGTCGTTTCGACTGATCCGACGGAAATTCCGTGTTTCCGAAGTGCGGAGATCCTTGACTTACAGCGGTACGACTCAAATGGTACAGATTTCACATTTGATTAGTATTAACGAGCGACGCAATCGCGAATGCTCGCGAAATGATTGTTCAAGAGTCAATAAAATCGGAAACGTTGCTTCCGGCATAGAATCTTCAACGTTTTTCGCATTCGCAAACACGGATTTTTTCCTCCCTTTCTCTCCTCCCTTTTTCCTTCTATGTCGGTTCTCCTTTCTCAGATCGCCGGATCAATTGGTGGCGAAACGAGGTCTTTAAACAAGTAGAGTACTAGGCAGAATTTCCTTCCCGTGCAACCAATTCGGTGTGAGAGAAAGGAAGAGAGCGTTGCCCAAGCAGCACGCCGCGCGCTACGTGGAACAGGAACGTAATTATTATCGCCGGGTTACGTATTCGGATATTCTTCCGCTCGTCGAATCTTCTCACATACTACGCCAACGCGCATAGACGCGCTCGGAACAATGGCTTGGCCTCAGGAGCGATTCCCATATTATGCAAATGCCAACGCTCTCCCCTGCTCTGTCGCCCCGCGTCCCGCTCCGCCTCTTCATCTCTCTCGTCTTCTACCTCAATAGAACGATAGTTATGCTGATTTAGAACACTTGAGAACGATAATTACATCCAATTGAGTTAACAATGATTATTAGTCGAACAGCTTTTACGAGCGCGTCAAATATTGTGATATTTTATTTACGATCTTTGGCTTCTTCCTCCCGTGCGCGCTCTCGAAAAAAAATCTCTCTTTGAATATGGTAACAAAAACTACGGTATATTTTTTTTGAAAAAACAATTTCGGGTTATTTTGCAAAAAAAAACAAAAAAAAACAAAAATGAAATGACGAAGCAAGTCGATTTTAAATGTTCATACTCGCTCTGCGCGAGCTTCACTCGGATGCATTCGCTTATGGTAATACAGACCTCGATACCGCAATTCAATCGAAGGACGGACATTCTCGTAATCAACTCCGAAATTGCGATTCGCGTTAACTCCCAAATGCAATTTTCTCGCATGGAAAAAACTATCTCATAATTATAGAGAAAATTTCTCTCTCTCTTTCTCTCGGCTATATCCGAATTCGTTTTTCGTGAGCCGCTTTGCTAACTGCAAATGCAGATATAAAATATTCACAAGCAGTGCAAACCAGTTGCATGTGAACAACGTTTATTCAATATTGAACGTTTATGCTGTACCTAAATTTGTATATGTTATGTATATTTATCATCGTTATTTGATATTTTTAACAAATAGAAAATAATTTGCATATTGAATTTTTTCCATAACAAATTGTAATTATCAACGTAGATAGAAAATATATACACGAGCGTTTATTTATCTGTACTTGTGTCATCGTTCGTTCGTCGCGACTTTTTTTTCGCGAACGCACGTGTCATCATCATCACATATCCGCGATATACCTATACTGAAATCTTAAGGTCGTTTTATTTTTCAAACTGCCAATTTTCGCTCTCAGGGTATTACATTTTCTCATATTGAGTCACTGTGTCGCAAGTTGCACGGAGGACTCGTGTAATCTCATGTTTTGAATTAAGGGAAATGACGCAATCGCGAGTAAAGAAGGAGGAAGGCCGCGCCACAAAATTTTTCGAAATACCAAGTGTCTTAGCGAGAAATTATGAAAGTTTCGCCTTCGACGAAAAATTCGCATCAGTGGATCAGAAAAACAGATAGTGCCAGAAGCTATTATTCGGCGGGTTCGTTGGTGAGATTCTTATTCTCTCCTTCCTCGATGGAAAGGCGATTGCCATTGTCCTGGCAACGCGCGAGATAAGACTTTTGAATAATCTTGTACAGTCACAAATATCACAGTCACCGAATATCGTGAAAAAAACCTAGAGAAAAAGTGAATTTTAGAATTAGGAAATAAATTTGCATAGTAAAGACTACGCCGTGAAGCGGTGCGCTTCATTAAAATATTTCAATTTTTTATTGATTAAAATCAAAAGTTTTAATAATTTTCTCTTCTTAACACATTTAATTTATAATACAATTTATCGTCGTCGTTTTATTGAATAATGTATAAAGTGAAAATTAAACAATACAATAATACTATACAAAAAATACTGCAAAACTTTGAAGAAATATAAAAATATATGCAAAACATTGAAAATACAAATGCTTTAATAATTTTCATCCAGTTTGTAGCTTTATCTCGCGCAATATTTAACTATCTCGAATTGTGTGAAACCGCGCCTGTACTTCAACGTGTTGACGCTAAAATAAAATACCGTCACGTTTGTCATCGTCGTAGTTCGAAACTAATGTTTCGCGAGCAATAAGCCAAAGACTCATTAATGCACATTGCGTATTTTCACTACGATTTAATAGCGTGTTGCATTTAGCGCTCTCTCACATCTCTGATTTCTAGCGTTATTTGTCTAGCGCGAGGCCAACGCGTTTAATGACAGCGCGAGATGGGGAAGCCAGCCGCATTTAGCATGCGGTGAGGATACGAGGGGCCAAAGTTTAGTCCCGTGACCCAATTTCCTATCTACCGGCGGCGCATTTTGCCGCTGTGGTCATCGTCGAAACGACCAAAATAACGATTTAATAGCTAATTACTCGAGCTGGATGCTGCATTATGAATAAAATTATCGGGGCCAGCCGCTAATGACATGCAATTAAATCTCGGACGGCACTTGATTAAATTTAAATCGACAGCTGAATTAAATCTCCCGGTTCGCAATTGTGGCGAATTTGTGAAAGAGGATCCGCGTCGCGCGCGGATTGTACAATAAATTTTCTCGCGCCATGTATGTACGTCGAGCGCGCGCTCGAGCTCGCTTTTCGCGCGTTCCCGTGCGTGTAACGAGGCGCCGCCGTGTATGCCTGGCTGATTTCAAACTCAAACAAGAAGGAACGGTAACGCGAGACAGCACCGTCAAGACGCGCCGCTGCAGATACGTGCCATAATCGCGCATATAATGGATACGGCCTTCCTGCTTTCACGAACGCGAAATAAAAGACTTTCTTTCCCACGCGCGTCTCGAAAAACCCCGGGCGAGCGCCGCTAATCATCCGCCGCGCGGATTTCAACGCGTCGCGCGCGGGATATACGACGACGTCGCTCCGGGGATTCCTCCTCTTCCACTACTTTGCGCATTACACACGTGACTCCTTCGCGATCTCGCGTGCGGAATCTCCGAGGGGGATCGGATTTAGGTAATTCCCTCGCAGTTATATACCGGCTGTGCATTTCTCTTCATACCATTAACTTTTGACACGTTTCCTGTCGATCTCGCCTCATGTTTCATAATTGAAATCGGTTGCGTACGTAATACTTTTACACAGCTGTCTGTTGTAACGCATCCACATTGTCATAATGCACCTCGTGCGCGACAAATGTCGTGATTTCTGCGTATTACTGTCTACACGTGTTTGAGAGACATGTATGTGCGTATTAGATGATAAATTGCATAATGTTAGTAAATTGGTGGTAATAATTGTAATTATTGCTTTTATATAACGCTATGTTGAAGAGTTTTTAAGAAATATTATACAATACACTAAATCTCTCCCTCTCTCTCTCTCTCTCTTTCTTTCTATCTTTATATACTCATTTTCTAATTTTTCTTTAATGTACTGTCTCTTACATCGTTTGTATTATCTTTCTTTTGACTATGTTGCGCTTGAAGAGACTTTTCCCAGAGCGCTTAATAAATAAAACTTAATCAATCAATCTTTGTCTCTTTCTCTCTCTTTCCCTCTTTCCTTTTTCCGTCCTTCCCTCTTTCTCTCTATAACACTGTAACGTTTTTTCGCAAGAATGTATTGTTCGCCGTTTTTGTACAAAGATATCGAGCTTTTCTTTTACATCGCGGTATTCAAGCGCAAAAGCTCATAATGACGACCCGAGAGCTCCAGGAAATCTCGAGATCGAACCAACAACGATTTCCTTTTAGCGCGTCCACCTATTCACTCTGTACAGCCTCAGGGAAATGCCTTTTTGCATACCTCTCTCGCAAAGTTTAACGATATATTAAATGTTGCAAAACTATGCAAATGCAATTTTGCGAGGAATAACTTCCGTTGCTGAGAGATTTTTTGATAAATTTCTTTTGTTCAAAATTCGCGCGAATCAGCGGGAAAAAAAAAAAAAAAAAAAAAACGAACGGGAGACAGCTCTCACGAAAGAATTAATTCCGAATTCGTTAAATAATGTGGGGGAAGAGGACGCGCACGTGGATCTGGAACATCACGTGTAACGAGGAGAAAATATTCCGCAACTAATTTGCATTCTAATATCCGCGACGAGGAGATTTAATTCGAGCCTTAATTTACTTATGTTCTATTAGTTATCTCTTAACTCGCGGTTTGTAGCTTAATTTGACTGTAGCGAGTTTTTCACTTCACGGGAATCTTCTCTCCACCCGTCCTCGCGCTTTTAACAACGAATATGTTTCTGCAGCTTTAAATCTTTTCAATTACTGCCAAAAAATCCCGCATTTCTCTAATCAAATTTTATTTCCCTAATACAAATACGTTAAAAATCGCGGTCAAGTTTTTGCAAAAGAAAGAGAGAAGCACTTTGGAACAGTTTGGGATTCGAGTCAAACGACGTTATACGCGCGTCACGACGTGAATTTGAAATTAACGCGACACAACTAGCCCGGGGGACTCTCCGAACACAACGAGTTTCACGTTTCTGATAGTCGCTTCGGAAGGGAAGTCCGATGTCGGAACAAAGACGGTCAGATAACGCGCGAGGCAAGCCTAAGCGCGTCTTAGCCTGGAGAAGGCTACATACACACACCTCTCCTTCCTTCTTTGTGATGCTAATTCGATAATTATTTCAGCTGGATTTAACCGAGAAGAGAAGTGGGTGGAGCGCAAGTATGAGGAAAGAGACGCACGCGAAAAAAAAAACTCAACGGGCAATTTCATAGACAAATGACTTTCGAGAAAGTAATTTAACTTTAAAATGCACTTTCGTAAACGTTCTTTTTTTTCCGTCGCAAAGTGCGTGCGCGCACGCATTTTGTTCGATATCTCGCGTAGGACAATAAATTTGTAAATTCAACAGCAACACTCGGAATTGCGTTCCCGCAACGACGTTTATCGTCGAACTTCTCGAAGTCAAAGTAAAACCTGGCACGTAAAGTTTGTCAGCCAGACACACGCGCGGAGTATAAACGCCATGCCGCGGGGAGTAATATCGATATCGATACCGTTGCGGCATCAAGTCGCGTACGTGTGGGATCCACATCGCACATTGCGCGCTCTATATATATATATATATATATATATATATCGATATATATCAGATCAATAACTTTAAGTGTTCACCGATATACTCCCTCGGTGGCACACGAGTGTCGATCAATGCTGTTCGGTCGTTGTTACCCTCAAACTCGAACTCCGGCAAATACTACGAAAAATTCGAAGACCTTCTGTAAACTAATGTAAAAGCGCACTTTTGCTTTTGACACCAATACCATGTCAATATTAATAACATTGCGATGTTAATAAAATTTGTGTGTGCACGATATTTTTAATAAACGAAAAATTTTGTGTGCAATACGCGTCCCATAACTGCGGCGTTTCTTGCGCAATACAAAATTGCTCTCGTAACAATTGTTTTTAATTGAATAGAATATTTTTATATTTAAAATGCTTTGAAAAATAAAATCTGTTTAAAATCTGTTTACATTTCAAACAGAAAGAATTTACACAGTAAGCATTGATTGAATTGAATTTCTATAGGTTTTCAGTTGTCTAACACACATATACTGTACTATGTATTCGAACAACAGTATATTTTTCACGGGTTACTCGGAAGAAACCTTTGAGATGCACGAAATATCAAGTATCTCGAAATGAAATCGACTCGCAGATATCTCACGAATGATAAGGTAAAACTTTTCTCTTTTTAATTATTATCTTGAAAATGCATGTTATACCGAGAGTCTCATGTAATGTTATTTTCTCAGAAAAATATGTACTAAAAAATATATTTAGAACATATCCTTGTTTGTTAACATCTTCTGTTACTATTGTAAATGTATGACTTAAATACACACATACCCATATGTTGTTAGACCACAAAATATATAGCGCAACACCTACCAGCTAAAGCATAAATTTAGTGCCGCAGTTCACTCAACGTCCCGTTTAATAGAAGACATTAATCTTTTTGTAATATTAGGAAGATCTTTGAGAGGACGATCACTTTTGCAAAAAAACAAAAACGTTCTTAATACGAGATAGATTTACGAATCGTCACACGATGCAAATACACATACAGTATTTTTAATCAAACTTTTCGTCTTTTATTAAAAAAAAACAAAAAAAAAAAACAAAACAAATAGCACATTTATAGAAAATACTTAGTATTACATTATTTCTCGTACGCTCAGATCACCTTGTCGTTACGCATTGTTGAGTAAATCTCCGCAATTTCAAATATAAAGGAAGATTTCATAAAGCAAAGAATTATATTCGATACCCACGTCAAAGCTATTGCATTTTATCGATAACAGGATTCGCGTCCGTCGCGCGAATCCTGTTCCGTGGCGGCAAGAGGGTGGGTGGGAGGGGGAGTCACACCACTTTGATGTGGAAACTGGCCGGACGCCGCTAGTAGTACAGCCCAGAAACCAGGCGTCCGGTGATCGTTTATCGCATTAGCGGACGACCGGCCGACGTTCCGCGCGCAGTACCTTCGGCAAATTGGGAATTACGGCTATATCGAAACTTTGATGTAGCCTGAGTCCCGGCGCTATTTCCCGGTTCAATTTAAAGTACGAATGCAAGCTGCGCGTGCAATCGCCAAGAAATAACGCGCGCGCGCGTATCTTCGATACACGAGAATGAAATTTCCGAAGCAAATAGCTAATTTCTCGCGGATTTTCGGCATAATCGAGCGATTACATTCTCTCTCGTACTACTCTGTTCAACGTCAAATTGATACATCAAAGAGACAGCACACATTTCCGTTCGTTGTATCAAAAACATATTGAAGAGAAATAAGAGAGTTTTTTCTTTTTCAAATATTTGTACAACTGCGTATAAAATAACGGTCGCAATCCATCATAGACACTCTGCCGCATAGAGATTATTAAATAAATCCATATTACTCTCTATGGACACACAGACACATATATACACACACACATCGTATTACGGTTTTGTCACAAAACAAGCTTATAAACGTGGCGCGTAATGCTAAGCAGAAGGCATTTACATAGAGCGTGCGATTAACGTCACTCGGCAGGGAGTCGAATTATTGCGCAAAAGCACGTCCTCAAAATGCATCGGATCTCGATATACTAGATAGAGAGTGAGAGAGAGAGATCTCATTATTACGTTCTGTGGTCTTGTGATTCGTGCGTTACATATTAAATTGCATCAAAAGCGCACTTCCGCGATTATCGTCGAACGCGATCGCTGCGATCGTTGTGATAATGCGATAGGAACGTGGATATACTTATATCCATTGTATTTGAGTTCGAAAGCTTCTCTCTTTCTCTGTAAAGCGACGAACGTTCGATTTATTCGCAGAAAACAACAAAATAAAAAACATAAAGAAAAATTATTCATTCGCGAGTGTTATTGTCATATCGTATACAATGTGTTTTAATCATAAAATGAAAAACATTTTGTGTTGTTTGTGATACGCGGATTCCATTTTTGCGATATAACGTGATTACGTGTCCGTCAGAGAGAGAGTTTGCAGCTCGAATATATCGAGTCGAGGTGCAATTTCACGTTAAAATAAAAAAAAATCCAATAAAATGATGCATCACAGCGACGCGAAATATATATATCTCGCGAGCCATTTACATTCGATATAAGTGCGCGGATTTATCGCCGATGGTTATAAATGTCCGGCGCGAATTTATTCTCGCTCATTAATCGCGTTAATTCATTACGCCGGAAAATCGTTTTCGTCCGCTGTTTTCGATTAAACGATTTGATGGCGAACCGCCCGTCACTCCACGAACCGTTTTTCCGCGCGATTTTTTTCTTGAGATGTCACACTCTCTCGGTCTCGGAATTGGGTTACGGTTAAAATCCGGAACTAATCACGATAATCCAGGTCTGATCTGACGCGGTGTTGGCAGCAAGTGATATCTCCGTCGGAATCGATCCGGGGATAATAACTCGGAAACTGATATGTGCCAAATCACAGTCATAAAGACAAATGGAGGAATAGACGGATCGAATAGACGATGCCATTGTGTATCTCATTACTCATTAATTAAACTCGTAATTGCAATTGAAACCTAAATGAGATGTAAACCACTGTTCACGCGAAATTGTAACATTTCTGTTAAACTTTGTAATCTGCGCGCATCTATCTGTAACTTTTACCAAATTTTGTAAATTAGATGTTTTTCTCGGAGAGTTGATATAATCAGATGCGCGAGATCAGACGAGGCAAACAACGGAGCTATATAATTGCAAGAAAGTAGAACATTCTGCACATTAGCCCAAAAAACCTAGAGTATAAACACATAAAGATGTCCCAAGGTTAGAACGTTTTCGCGAAACTTAGGGAATTAAATTTTTGCGAAACACACGAATATAAATCAGACTTGTTTTTTTCTGCTGCGAGCGCGCCACAAAGATAGAAACGTTCCGACCTCCACGCGAACGTGTAACAATTAACGAGAATGAAGTAATTCTCGATTGCTTTATTAACGCGCCCAAGAATGTCGCCGCTCTCTCGCATTCTCGCGAGGAGAGGAGCGCGACGAGAGCAGCAGCGGTTACACCCGTGTCGCTCGTGTATAATTGCGGCGCGGTGTTGGCCCCACACACAGCGTGAGATTCTTTTGCGCCATGTTTCTGTCAGGAACTACACAAAATGAGAGAAAGAGAGAAGGATGAAAGATTAGAAAGGAAAAGGACGAGCGAGATTTTCACAGACCACTTTGCGTGCTTCTAAAAAGTTCGCGTGCAAAAATCGGTCATACACACACACATTTCGTTATGACGTATTGCTTAACGATCCCTCAGCGCTTTGTCCGACGACACCGCATTCTCTGCGCGCGCTTCATTCACCTGGCGCCCGGACGAGCGCAGATTAATTAGCCAGACCGGATTAATTAATTATGGCGACCCTCGACGAGAATTCGACCCAGGGGCGGCGTTCTGTTTTAGCATGATGCTCTCGACATATCGAGAGCGCGAGTTCATTCCAAAGACTAGAGACCAAACTTAAAGAGATCGTTTTAATAAGATCGCTCGTGTATTAATTAGCATATGTGTATATACGTGTGTAATACTCTTTACGATGTAAATTAGTTGT
The DNA here is from genome assembly GCA_014825685.1 of Pseudomyrmex cubaensis. Taxonomy (NCBI): domain Eukaryota; kingdom Metazoa; phylum Arthropoda; class Insecta; order Hymenoptera; family Formicidae; genus Pseudomyrmex; species Pseudomyrmex cubaensis. The sequence continues at coordinate 13,438 of QVOA01019655.1, read as the reverse complement.
AAACAGAACGAGATTTCAACGCGGAAATATATCTCAGTGTCAAATGTTTGCACGAATTTTAAATCAACAATTTAAAAAAATTGTGAATTAATTCGAAAATTATTTTTCTATTGCTAGTTTGTATTCTGCAATTTATCCCGCGCTCGATGATCATTATAATTATTATGCATAATATATGTGAAGGTACTGATTGCGGTAATACTGATTGCTAATTAATTTATTACCGTTTCGTAATTCACGTTTTGTTTAAAAGATCTGTATATACATGTATTTACAATAATATAGTTAAAAAAATAATAAAAATATACAATTAAAATAGTAATTGAAAAATATTGAAACATATATCAAACGCCGTTTACAGAACGTTTAAATATCACAAAAATACAGATCAAACGCGCATCTAGATTTTAGCAATATTCAGACTATGCGGAACACCGGTTTTCTCTCTAACGAGTGGAGAAGCTGAAGTTAAGGACTTTTGGAAGGATCTGTCGGCGTGATCGTGCAAATTGAGTTTGCCCCGTCTGCTTATAAGAGCCTCGATAATAAGAAAGTGAAATTTAGCTTACACCGTGCACCTGGCTTTCAAGTTACTCTATAATGTATTATTTCTATCTCTACTGAGAGGGAATAAAAGGAAAACATTAGCCTGAAGAATTAAAAATAAACTGTCAAGTGTGTAAAGTAATTACTACGCATTTAATTCTTTCGTAGACTGTCTACTACACGGAAAAGACAGTTTTGCTATTATATTATCAGCAAAACAATTGTTGAGTCTACTGAAGTTTTTGTTTCATTAAACAAAGAGTTTTTGTTGGCAAAACAAAAATCTCAATCTCAGTTTTAAGAAGTTTTTTTTTTGCTAGCTATATAGTAATTAATTTCTAACAAATCTTGTTTTCCGTGTACAACTCCAAGTATAAAATTAAAATTCAAGCTCAAGTGAAGTACCAAACGTGGAAAACAATATGTTTATAAAACAATTTTTTCCCAGACTAATTCGAACAAAATTAAAATAAAAATTGAAATTTTATAAAAAAATTGGTGTCACGTGAAAAATTTACGTAAAAATGATAAAAAAACACAAAAATTGTTCTACTAATCGACGAACATCATAGCCAATTTAACAAGCATGCGGTTCAGTTGAGCAAAGAGAGAGATAGAAGAGAGAGCGAAGGACGTTCGGAAGGACCTGTCAGCCCGCTGTCGTAATAATGGAGCAGTGAAATTTCCTTTATATCGCGCGCGCAGCTAGCCTTTTAGCGAATATATATAGGCTCGACTGAGCGAGCCTGTCAACAGCGAAAAGGCAATAACGATAATCTGACAAGTGCGTGTCATTACCGACATGACGTTGCGGACAGCCGGTGATTTTCAATCTTACGATTATTACACCGCGATATGCGATATTCCAGTTTCGCGTAACAAATGGACGCGGGAGAGCGAATGTATTCCCGGTATTCGCGTATCGCATGTGACGTCGGATGTATTACAAATAACACGAATACTCGGGGCATTTCCATATTAAACTATTCCCGAAACTGTCTGAAATCCTTTGACGCGTATCGAAGTTTAACGCAATTCCGAATATTCCGCGTTTCGATTCTCTATGGTGACTTTTTTAATTTCGAAAATATTTATCCGAGTTCTTACTCGGTAGATATGCAAACACGTGAAAAGATAAACATTTTCGTAAATCTGAACGACGCTGAACAATATATCACCGATGTTGGGCGCGCGTATGTGTAATGAACCATATTCGAACAACAAATAAAAAGTTATCGCACGGAAAACGTTCCTCATGACGTCGACGACTGCTATGTAAATTTGAAAAAACTGCGCTTTTCCTGGCGTCGAGAGACGACGAGAGCGATAAAAATGGCTGCGCGGGAGCGACATGCGTGGAAACGCGCCAAAGTTTGTTCGATTCAACGGGAACCCTCCGATGACGAGGAGGGTGCGTAATCCTCTCCCTAAACGATAATAGTGTCGTACAATTAAGCGGTAAAACGCTCGGAAATATAGTCGAAAAAGTTTCACAACCAGCGTGTTTAAATGCGAAACGATTTCCAATCAAAATCCGATTCACGCCCAAGTTAATTGCTAGAGTGTGTCGCGCAGCGAGAGATGAACGCGTTTTGCATGAAACATTTTCCTCATTTGGTGTTAGTTTTTCTTTTATACAACATTCACGCAGCGGCTTTTACGCGCGCTCTATCGCACTTTACTTATAAATAAACGTGGAATATCGTCAGCTATTTTTATTGCATAAAAACAACACGCGGGTAGGAGGCGTCAGGATTTACATCTCGTTTTTAAAATCAATAACGAGCGGAGACGAACTTTTCGTAAATTTTGTCACGCGATATATTCGGCGCGTCATTGAAATAAAAAAAAAAACAAAAAAGTTGCTGAGAGAGCTGAAGAGATTACTTGTTGAACAACTCGGTCTTAATAAAAAAAAATAGACCACTCCATCGCGAGATGAGAGTATCAGTAGCTCGCGGTGTATCTCCGAGCTACTGAAATTTTTCAGTCCGCGAAAATGACTCTTCAGTCGAAAACACGTTAGAACATTTTCGTGCCGAGCGCACTTTTGTGAATTTCGACGAAATTTACGCCGCTGCGTATCTCGCAACGAGCGCGAGAGATACTATTTGCAATCGCACGAATTCTTCCTTCCCTCTCTCCCCGAATAACGAACTGTGCGAGAAACTTCGAGCGCGAAATCCCTCTCGCGAGTGGTGTGCGCTACTTTAAAGAGGGGAGCCAGCGTTGATCACTTTTTAAGATAAATAACAACGGCGAACAAACCCTGGCGGCCGCGGCGCCGGGGTATATTGCGCGCCCCAATATTTAAACGAGAAATTATAATTTCGTTTATGTGTTCAAAGTCACGCGCGCGAAATCGAATATGTACCGCAACGAGTCTTTGATTATTTAAAGCGCAAAGAAAATGTGATAATCGATCGGATATGGAGCAGAATTATTAGTGTTATCGTTTGCAGATAGAATCGTTCTTCATTTGCAATCGTTCTTTAATGCAAATGTCAGCCTCAATTCTATATACCTGTCGGTTCAAATGTCAGCTCATTCTACTTACTTTAACGTCTATCAGAAAATTGTGTGTGTCCTACATTTCACATTCATTCATCGCAAAACTAAATTCTATCACGCACAACATTTGTTAGCAACTTTTCAAATTATGCAAATATTTTACGTTATCTCATCGTATCGTCCTCGTACGATTCAAAACTATCGATACATTAAAAGTAAACTGTAAGTCGGAATTAATAGCTTCGTGAAATTTTCAAAATTAATACGTTTGTAAGTCAAAATATGTTATTTATTATTGCCAGACGTTTCGACCCTTGGATTCGACTCAAGGGTCGAAACGTCTGGCAATAATAAATAAACGTCTGGCATATTTTGACCTACAAACAACATCTGGTAGTTGCTTCGTATTGGCCCTTTCATCGTATTAATTTTGTAAACTGTAAGATTTCTTTTTCCGCCCGTTTATTCCGATTTAATTGCCCTTCTGGATTTCGAAGGACAATCCGCTCGAATATAAATGCGAATGAATTAAGATAAGCGGTTGAGTGAATAAACATCCCCACAATTATTAGCAACTTTTCAAATTATGCAATATTGTACCTCCGTTATCTCAAGTATTGTCCTTGCACGATACAAAAATATCAATATACATTAAAAGTGAAACGTAACGTTTCTTTTTCCGCCCGTTTATTTTGATTTAATTGTCCTTCTGGATTTCGAAGGAAGATCCGCTCAAATATGAAGAGGATTGCGAAGATGTTAAGATTAAGCGGTTAAGGGATGAGTAAACATCCCTGTGTTTCTGCCAAAGCCTTTTGTCAGTATAAATTACCAACATCCAGAAATTTAACGTGCGCGATATATCTGCGAAATATAAAAAACATGCCGTACCTAATACTCTCAAGCCTCGTGAATCAAAGTGTGTTTCGGCGGTGATCCACTATCCACCCTGGATTCTCGACCGTCTAAATCTCCCGGATCACACACGCGGCCGGCTCCGGGAAGCCGATATCGGAGCCCGCGGCAATCGAAGCAAGTAAACGTCGCACGCGCGCGAGCGGCGCGCCGATCCCGTAGGCAACGAACGATCGGCGGCGAAGGGAACAATAAAAAAATAAAATAAAAATAAGAAGGAAACAAAGAAAGAAGATGAAAAATAGTCTCCGAAGAAGTCTCCGAGTCGAGAAGCTGAGGAACTTGGAGAGAGCGGACTCGCTCGTCGTGAGGGAGTCGCGGCACGATACTGACGAGTCGCCCGTGGGGCGCGCGGACCTCATGCCGCCAGGATTTCCATCCCCACCGACGACGACGACGACGACGGCGTGGCAGTGCGCGGTGCGGCGCACAGCGCCGACATTCAGCAGGGCCGAGTTGATCGACGATCCCAACGCGTTAGATCGTGATCACGACATCCTGAGGACGACGGCGTGTCCTGATAAGAGCAAGGTAAAATGTTGATTAACCCTTTTGCAGCCGAGAAACGTTCTCGCAACACGATACAGTCGAGCGACAAAAGTGAGTTTGGTGACTAGTAGTCACTTGAGTTAATTATTGGTATTCTATAGGAAAAGAGTTAATTAATTTTGGAAACCGTATATTCGACAACGCCTGAGTAATCGATTCGTTGCGTATGAAACGTAGCAATTTCGTGAGTTTCGAAATTCTGCGGAACGCTTTCGCGAAATAAAATGTCTCTTTTGACAATCAAATAAATAATTAGGTACATAACGGGACAATATATGTATATATCCAGAGACTGAAGATGTGTTTGATAATGCGGTGTGCTACGTTTTTATAAAAAGATATGGTTATTTTAGTAAGGACGCTTCAGAGTTTTCACGAGAGATTCTCATTATTATATCGCGTTTCCTAGTCTTAGACTTTTTTTTTCTATGTAAGTAATTAGATCGTCGGTGTGAACACACGCACGTGCACACACGGACACGACACAGCGTGGCGCGTCTAAATGAATGAGCTGAGATCGAGAAAATTAGGAGTTGCGCGATCGTGGCGAAAAAAAAAAAAAAAACTAAGCGCAATCTTCGGAGGCTGAATTAGCGGAGAAAGCTGGGTGGTTACACAAAAAAAAAAGAGGCATTATATTTGGGATTACTTAAACCGTCGTTAACGCGAAACGTGAATAATTCTCGATTTTCGAGCGTCATAATGCGCGCCGTTTGAATTAATCACTGAAATTAATTGCTATAATCGCATAAAGGGGCGGCGATTACCAAACGATTCAAGCGAAATGCAAATTACGTAAGCGATATCAAAAATGTGTGTATAATAGAAATAGGGTGACTAAGCGCGACTCGCGATGATGGAATATTAATTATGGGAATGTGTGTGTTGTGTTTAAATGCTATTAGCATCTCAAAGCTGTTTTTTTTTCTTCGGGGCCAATTAAAAGCTAATTTAAGAACATCGATGTGACTAATTGTAACGCAAATCGACATTGTCTCCTCGCTTTGCTCTCTCGGGTATTCTAAGCAAATCACGGGTTTAATAGATTTCTTGCGAACACATTTGCGCGCAAAGAAAAATGTACGTGTATATATGTATAACGAGATACAGCACCGAGATCTGCTTCAGCAGATTCTCTTTACCAATATTCCCGTATATCACACATCGGCATTTTACAAGTTAAATCAACACACGTATCACATATTCCAAAATACATATTAATTTACCAGAGTAATAACGTTCTAAATTTGTGCGTTCATTTGCACACACGCGCTGCATCGTGAAATTCCATCTCGCGAATTCGTCATGTTTATGTTCGGAACGCCTCTCTCTCTCTCTCTTTCTCTCTCAAGTTTCGAAAAGTGCCCTCCGGCTCTCGCAAATTTATCGCGGGCGCAATGAAGATAACGTCAAATATTTAAACGCGTGGTGAGTATTTATTTGTCGATAAAATTCTCCGCCCGTAATACTTGCTCCGAGCGTACTTGCGTCGCCGATACTGCGTTTCTTCGACTAGATCTAAACCGCGACGCTCCATTCAGGACGCGCGCCACGTTCTATCGCTGTATGAACTTTCGATGTCACGACTCTCTGATTCTTATCTAGGATTCTCCTCCAGGATCCTACCGTATGTATGTATACCGCGTATATACGTTACGTATCGTCGTATTATTATCACGTTTACGCTACACGTGCGCATATACAGACTGACTCAAACTCTTACTTTCTAATCGTTATTAATTGCAGCACGAGGACAAGGAGTAATTATACGGTTTTAAACTTGAAGTTCACACAAATCCGCAAGCGAGAAACGCATGAAAATTGCGATATAAAAAGCGTACGAAAAAAGAGAAATGTCACAAAAACTCAAAACGATAATAATAAGAATAATAATAACATGTGAAGGACGTGTGAAATATTTCTTTTTTTTTTTCTTTGCGATCAAAGCAGCTTGTCTCGTCTCCAATCTAGTCTTTGCTGCTTTCACTTTTTCTTATTCTTACGTAGTCTCATTAGTCACAGACATATTTAACTTCTATTCTATTAATTCGAGTTTTGTTCTTTTCATCTCGAATGACATCATAATGTGCATTACGAAATAAATAAGTTAAAGTATCTCCGATACACGAAAGAAATTGAATTTTATCGCTTCCAAATTCGTCGGAGACGTTGACGTTTCTAAAGATCGATCGCAAAATCTTACGAAACGAGTTCTTACTGTTTCAAGTACCCCGCGCGCGCTTTCTCTCGTTCGGTAGATATATTGAAGCTAATGTAAAAAAAAAAAAAAACAGCAACAGTACCTATTCTCGTTTCAATGTCAAAGGCGTGAACAGCTTCAATGAGAAAACGTCAATAGTTCAATTAAAACTTTGACGAGGATCGAAACTGATTGCTTTCTTTTTCTTTTTCACTTTCTTTTTTCGCAATATACTATCAATTGACTCTACGAACAAGAATTAAACTTGTTACTGTTTAAGAAACAACTCCCCCCCCGTAGTTGACATAAAAAAAAAGTTGCGAAAAGAAACGATGCGAATCGAGTTCGTGCGGTGGAAAGTCATGTTCGAATCGCGACTGAAAGATTACAAAGAGGAAATGCATACGAGATGCCTCGGGGCGATGTATCATACCCGAGACCATACTAGATTCATCCGGAACGTTTTGCGAATCGCGCCGTGAGGGTCACGTATTAAGCTGATGCCATATTGTGTGCGGGCAGAATCTCGCGCAGGAGTAACCGCGCAACAGCTTTTCGATCGTTTCTCGCGATGCAACGTACCGATAGCTCGACCGTAGTAAGCGCTATTGCCCACAGTGAATGACACGGTCTCCTACGCCTCTCTATCCGTCTTCTCTCGGGTTGCGAGCGCGCGGTCGAGAGGAAGTGTCTTCTCCTTCGTGGCAGAGAGCGAGAGGCAGGCGACCCGCATCCTTTTACTGATGGACGCGCATCGCGCGCGCGCCAGTAAACTCACTTTCATCTGTGATATTAAGCCGAGAGCCAAGGCGAGCGAACGAAGGCAAGCGATTCGCCTTTCGATTTGCTCGTGACACGATCGAAACCCGGCCGCCGTCCATAAACGTCCTCGGACGATTAACCCCGGGGTGTTTGTGACACCGAGAGCAGACATCAGGAAAGAAGCGAAAAACGCTATCTTCCGAGTCCCCGGCACAAAATATCGATGGCATCTCCCACACGTCGCGCCGTAGGCGTTGTAATTTCCAGATCGCAAGTTACACGTAACCGAAATCGCGGAGAGAGATCTGACAACGAACAAAGTTTCAGGGATTTTGTTTGCGGAAATTTTATAATCGCGGAAATTCTCTTTCCGATATATATTTTATAATATATTTAATACATGTGTAGTTGTCGGATGACATGTGCTAAAATATGCTATGAGTATGTTGTAAAAAAATTCTCTTTTGATATTAAAACAAAAAGAAAGACAATCTGTCGCACATATACATAAAAATTAATTAAATACATATATGTAGTTGATTATGTAACATAAAGCTCTACTTAAAACTTTGACGAAGATCGAAACTGATCGCTTTCTTCTTTCGCAATATACTTTCTTGACTCTAAAATAAACAAGAATTGAATTTATTATTGTTTAAGAAAAAACCGTTCAATCTCTATAATTAACATAAAAAACCTCAAAATCGCGAAAAGGCGGCGCGAATTAACGACGACTTAAATTTAGATTCGAAACTGCTCGACGAAAATTCAATTGATATTCGCATAACAAGGTCCAATCGTGCGTTCGACAATGTTGAAGAGAATTTTTTTTCGTACTTTATAACACACACAAGCTACCGCGATTGCTATCTGCGAACACTACAAGTGACGAGGATATGAAAGTCGGTATTCGCTTTAATCCCACGTTACGCTGTTCTGCTGCCGCAACACATGCAAACGAAACTGCGTTGCTGCGTTGTTACTATTGTCTCCCGCGAGTCACCTCTTCGTGCCAGTAATAACAGCAGCACGTGTTGGAAAAAAAACGAGAAAATCGCACCCCTCGCGAAAAAGTCCAATTATTGTTGAGATGGCTGTGCAACTCGCGACGAGTATTCTTCTCGAATAACGTATGCGGATGTGGTTACCGCGAACGTAACGGCGAAGCGCCGCGCCGGGCGGCACTTACGAAGCGTTGAAGTACGAGAAAGGGTATTTTTAAACGTACGTTTCTCGCTATTCCGAGATAAACGAGAACCCTGTGGAACTTTCGAATTAAGAGTTGAATTAGCGGGCGTGTTATTTTTTATTTTCTGTTTTTTTTTCTTTGTTTTTTTTTTGTTTTGTCTAGTAAAACATTCTTGTGTGTTTCGACACGTTGGCGTTTCGTAGTGAAACACAACAATGACAAAAACACAAAATAATCACAAAAATCGCGTAAACTTGGCACGATAACTGCTAATATTCGACAATATCACATGTAACCATATTAATAAATATCATAAATTAACGTTTCCGCGCGATAAAAATTGGAGCGCGAATTTCCACAACGAGAATCACACGAGAAAATGATTAAATATTCGTCAACGAGAACGATACTCGATAATTGCGTGCCGAAAAGATAAGCAATTATCGAATATTGCTCTCGATGTCATTGACGGTCAGAGCGCGGTCATACAATTGCGGCACGTTTAATAAAGTCGCCGCAATATATTGTTTGAAAATTTAACGATCCGTAATATTGTGTTTATTAACGATTACAACAATAATCGTTACTATTAACGAACGCAATTATTGAACGTAGTGCTTATTAGAGTTACAATAAAAAGCGCTCGGTATATATTTCGGTTTATTTGGAAACAATTCGCGCTCACGAACCTCGATTTAATTAATAACATATATTACTCGGTTGATTATCGTCTTTTGTTCCTCCCTTTGTTCTCGCGCGACGACTCTTATTACACGTGATGAACGTCTTGCGCGCGTTATGTTGCGGTAATCCGGAACATTTAATTCCATTTTGGAAAGCAAGCGTGTCTCAACCTCGCGCGACCATAGAATCGAGGAATTATTCATCGCGGCATTATAAATTACAGCTGACGTTTGTTGACGTCGTCGCGTCAGCCGGTCTGAGGACTTACTTTCTTCTCTCTGTTAAGACGTACAATAATTTGTTCGGTCGTTGTCCTCCGTCGCTTCTTTTAGCGGCGCTTCCTTCTCGTTTAGCTTGCCATCTGCTATCTTCAATAAGCGAATTTCGGTTGTGTATCTAATTAAATGTCAAAAAAAAATTTTAATCTCCTAATCAAGTGCCGTAAATGTGCTACCGTGTGCAGAAAGATGCACGTATTTCACACAATACATTTCTTCCGTAATAGATACAAATAGCGGGAAATATTTATAGTTACGTGGTGGGAAAATAATAATGTAACGATAAAACGTTATGAAATATAATGAAATATTTAATATATTTCATTATAACGCGTTTGCCGCGACTGTGTGTTGCTCGTTTTTTGTTAACGTTCGAAATATTTTATTATCGGTATCGTTCTTTAAAAATTTCTAAATTATACAACGTTACGGTAAGATGTAAAATTATTGAACATATTTTAAATTGTGATGATTCGCAATACGAATTATTTAAAAAATAGTAACGATTTGTACATAAAAATACCATAAGAATACCGCAAAAAATGCTTCGATGGGATTATCCGCGGCAAAAAAAAAAAACGATGCGTCAGATCGCTAAGAAAGCAATCAACGAGAATCCCGTGAATACTTGTGTTGATCACTTTTTTTTTTGTTTTTTTAATATTCTACAGCATCGTGGCGCATAAAGCATTTTCACGCAGTTATATGAGAATTTATGATACTTTGTAACGATGTCAGCAGTGGGAAACAAATCAGCGACGTGTAATTTCGCGGATCAAATAGCGTGCCTTAACGTAGAATTAGTATCGCAGCTTCGAAGCTATTATTCCCTTCTCGCAGCATCGGGCCGATCATATTGAATCCAACGACGTCGGTAGCGCGAAATCACATGTAATTTCTTCTCGCGAATAGAATACGCTCGTGCAAAACGAATTTCGCGAAACGTCTTCTTTGTGTTGCTCGTTCCCCCGCGGTCTCATTCTGAATAATTTAATCACCGACTTGTCCAGCGTATTCATTCATTCCCATTGTGCACATTCGGGATAAATTACACGGTCGCTTAATAGCCAAAATGCGGGAGCCGACAAAAAAACGAGAAGTTTGCGGTATACATTTTGCAAGTTCAATTTATAGAAAGAGCGTAAAAACTCATTTATTGCGACTAGAAAGACCGCGAATAAAGATGTTTACTATCTCTCGTGACGTCATAAAACTCAATGGCTCTGCAGTGACTAATAGTAAAGGGATTGTAAGCAGAGAGTAAGCGTCTTCGTGTGTAACAGCTGCAATAACTACGCGCGTGAAACCGTGGTTTTTCTTTTTCTTTTTTTTCTGTAGTGCAATCTTGTGTTTCGACAGCGAAACAAAAAAAAAAAAAAAAAAAAAAAAAAAAAAAAAAAAAAAAAAAAATGCATATTGACAAAATATTTTCCGGGAGAAAAGTTTGGATTGGTAGCTTTAAAAGGCTTTTAAATATTCCCATCGACATGAGAAACAGTTCCGAAAAATACACGGAAAATCTATCGTAAACAGTGTGACGGCACATCGATAAAATGTTACGGGGGTTGAATATTCAGATTTTTTATTTACACAGTGGAATTTTTTCTCTCCTTCGACGCGGGCAGAAAGATGGCACGTTATTCTATTTGCTCGTGTATTTCAAGAAGTGGAATACAAAAGAAAGAATTGAAATTAACGAATTAAAACCTTTTTTCTTTATCTCTTTCTTTCTCTCGTACACAATAGTCAGGTTTTTTTTTCACAGAATAAATTCTAGAAAATTATGTATTTACACTTTACCTTTCGACGCGACTTATAGAAAAACAAACTGAGATTTTTCCCGCACGCGAGTTGATAATGGCAAAACGGGACAAATAATACAATATTACATGCATCTACGTTGCTCGCTCGATGCGGCAAACAATCGGACGCGGGGACTAATAAGAGAATAATGATCTCCGCGTGAAACTTATTACGACTGTTAGCCAATCTGAAATCCTCCTTGGAGAAGGAGGCGAAATGTCACTGACGAACGGAGGGACATCTATTATGCTTGAGAAGATAGGATTTCGCGGATAACATCAAGCTGAAAGAGAAAAAAAACCATCTCGTACCTACCAGTGTTCGTCGAGTCACGGAAAATAGGACGCCCTTTCGTGATATTACCGATCGCGCCGACGAAAGTTCATCGCCGTCACATCGATCTTCATGGCAATCCGTCGACGGTGACCAAAGAATCTTGATCGACCAAAGGGAGACGGAAACACATCGGGACTTTATGCGATGTGCATATCGGTAAACCACGGCGGCGGTCTCTCTCCAGCCGTCTACGTTCGAAGTTCGAAGCGAGTTTAATCTTCTTTTGAACTTCATTGTGCAACACGGAGAATCGAGAGTCGACACAAACTTACTATCGGAAAGATTGCACGCGGCACCACGTTTTTCCGGAATGTGGGAGAATTGTAAGAAACGCGCGAGTTTTCTGAAATTCATTGAAAGAAGAAACGCGTGTCGCAATTCTTCTCGTCCGTGACAATATTTTTCGAATATAATCCATACTTTGCGAATTAATTAAAAAATATTTCAGACTTGTGTGTGTGTGTGTTTCATTTCAAAACAAAGGAATAAGTTGGGAATCTTGGGAACATTCTCTCTTCGACTTTATTGTTTTTACGCGTTTAATATCTTTGAAAACACACGCGAAAGTTTACTTTAATGAGTAATGACGGATCCTCGTTACATTTTTACAAGATTATAACGACATGTACAAAACGACTAGTGTAAATTTCTATATATAAAACAAGGTTCACGGTTTCATACGATTATCTTCTTTGATTTAATTAAAATTAGTAAGATAATTCATTTATTTATTTGCCGATTTATTTTGCATTTAACTTAACGGTGTGCCTCAATTATTCGTTTTGCTTTACTTTAATGTCGCTTTCGACAAATATTATCGCGTGACGAACTAAACCACCCCTGACGAAGTAAAAGAGTACTCAAAGCTAGAGTACTCTCGAAAAATATCGCTTGCTTGGGGAACGATATAAAAAAACGTTACGTCGTCGGTGCCTTAATCCGGCAACGAGACTGATCCTTATCGATGGCTCTTTCCGAGCTTCTCTCTGCAACGAGCGGACACAGAACGGGCGCGCGTCGCCCGAACAATGGAAAGACAAGAGAGAAGCCACGTAACGTGTCGAGGCGCGAGAAACGCGTCCTTCCGGCATTTTAATATTCTTCTCTCGGTGTTGCACGCGTGTTTCCGCGTGCCTGTGCCTCGGCACACAATGCAACACCCCGCCGTGATAGAGTGGTGGGACACGAAGAAAAGAGTGTGGCAATTAAGCGACACGCGCTTCCCACGCCCCGGGACATTGGCCCGTACACACGCTGCGAAACTGACACCTTTAACTTATCGCGAACACATCCACCCTCACTCGTCGAACAATGTGCTTCTTCTCTATTTGTCGTGCCAATTCGGAATATTATTCGCGACGCCGAGAAATTTTATTTTTTAACTTTTATCAGCTCTGTTCTTCTTCTAAGTAAAAAATATATAAAATATTATAAAACTTATACAATAGTTAAATAATTATAATAATAAAATCTATTATTTCAAATAATGAGGAATGCCTCCGGTTCAGAAATGGTAAATCCAATATGATGATTGTAAAAATCTTCGTAAGAGCTTTACTGGCCACAGGCCAGTACAAACGCCACTACAAACAGGCCACAATTTCAAATGGGACTCCATACGCATATTAGATCATGAACCGAATTACAAGAAACGTCTCACATCAG
>QVOA01019654.1:0-22500 GCA_014825685.1 Pseudomyrmex cubaensis | reverse complement strand
TAATTAATTTAATTTATGATTAATATTTTGCATAAATATAATTGACGCAAAAATTAGTAACAGTGGCGCATCGCGTAAAAACCAAGATCTTTCAAGATTTTATCCGTATTCACGGCACGTTTTGCATTTATCCTGGAATAGCGCAGTGCGCAGAATTTAATTTACGTGTTCGCTCTTTGTATTCGTTTATGCGGTGTACGATGTAAACTCATATAAAAGTCAATCTCTGATGGCCGTTGTTTCATAGCGTGATCGTCGAACGCGGTAATCTACATGCCTTTGATCCGGATGAATGACTTTTTGGCCTTTCATGCTTCTTGAACGAAGAAGCTCGAAAGGCTTTTGCTTCAATTTTCTTTAAGTCCGTTCGAAACTTCATTTATTTTAACTTCGTCGCTTGTTTTTTAAATTTCTTTTTCTATTCGAACAAAGTTTTTCTCTAATTGAAGTACCTATCATTTTCAATGATTTTTCATTTAGAACTATAAATATTGCGTACGACTTATTGTGTGAAAGAAATTTCTGGCAAGTTAAAGTTCACATCTTGTTTTGTTGTTGCGCGACTTAATTTATATCTTCTTATTTCTTCCACTTCTTATTTCTTCGTACTCGTTCTTGCGTAACTCTCGTCAAGTTCTAACTTGCTTTAACTTATAGAGCGGATAAGATTTCAGTTTGTTTCACTCTCAGCGAGAGATTCATTTAGGGAGACGGCAACCGGGTGATCGACGCACGGCCTCGAAAATCCTTTTTGTTGTCAATTAGATTTGCCTTCATCGGTATTGTGCCGAACAGAGAAAAGCGATCCGGGGAATAGCGCCGGAAAAGATTTAAGGATCAAAAGTTCATGGAGCGCACAAGATTGACGCACGAACAACACACTGTAACTCATTTACGCAACACTGATTGATTTCAGACACGCAACGTGTCCTTCTCTCCCCCTTTGATTTACGAGCGCGTTTGTCTTGTAGTCGGCTAGTCTCGTCTGGGAATTATCCCACTCTGAGGCAATAACCAGAATTCCGCCTCGATAATCAGATTGTTTCACGCATAGGAGCACGCAAGGAAATTCGTACGATATTTCTGATTTTCCGTCACCGTAGATTTTCTCAATGTAAATGTCAAAGAAACAAATGACTGTGTGCGTCTTTGTTGTTAGCTATGCGATTGAATGTTGGAGGATTTTCATGAAATTAACTTCAAATTCCTTTTACGGATAGATAATAGCACTTTCATCTCTCATCTTACTTATTCTTCGTTTAACAGCAACTCCCGATTACGCTCTTATAAAATTTCTTATCTCGTTACAGAAGTTCATTATATACGTAATATTCAAAGGTATGAGTGAGAAATATGGCGTTTCTTTAAAACTTCTACAGAAGAGAAAAAAGTTGTCGAAGTTGTTGAAAGAGAGACTTCGTACACGCGAAAAGGAAAATTAGGACATTCTATATGTGCGAAGAAATGATAAAGTTTCGTGAGTGAGAGACAAAAGAGATGATAAGTTATAATCATGATTTTGTCAGATTTCCCGAACGAAGTTTGCCGCGAAAAGTGATTTTACCGTCCTCCATACACGAGCATTTTCCTCTTCATTTCAGAAGTAATTTGGAGTTAGAGAAGAAAATATGAAAAAATTTGTCACAACTCTACTGTTGCAATCAAAAGTTTCTTCATGTTCATCTCGCGTTTATTTCCCTCGGGAAATTAAAATTATAATTAACGATTTGTATATTAAAAAAAAATAGTAACAATTTATTTCATTGTGTACAACAGTATTATTGAATCGTATGATGTTTTATCGTTTTACGGGTGAGGATCCCTGATATATAAATTGAATATCGCAAAACAATCTAGTGAAGTTTAGTGGAGTTTGAAACTTTCAAATGCAGATATGAGATTTGTCTATCATGCTTCTGAAAATTTCATCAATTTTAATTAAACATAGTCTTTTATATGGGCACCTGATTGTTTGCGCGTAAATTCAGATAAAATTTGTTATTTTATTAAAATTGTTCAATGACATTTAACATCAATTCAAATAAAAAACTGGAATTTATGACATTTAACATTTATCGATTGTGTGTTATTGTATGAACAATTTCTGTGCATGTAAACATGAAAAAAATTTTGATTTAAAACATTTTTTTATATCACATTAGCTATTTTATATTAAAATGCATCTCAATGCATTTCTATATACAAACCTAAAAAGAAATATTTACAGATACGTTTATGCATTTATAAATATTTATATTTATTGTGTTTTTAAATAAGAGAAATACGTGTTTAAACATAAAGAAAAAACCAACTTTTTAAATTATATTTTCCAAAATTAATAAATTTGCTCGATAAACTCTTTTTATTCAATATTAAGTTTTTATTCAATATTAATTCTAAAGAGCATAAGATTATAAATCATTAAAGTTTACCACGTTACCTCTTTGTTAGTCCTCGGATCGTTTGTACTTTCCCACTCTCGAGAAAAAAATAGTTTATGCAGCTTGGTTAGTTTATATCCTTTCCAAGACGTTGGAAATGAGAATATGCAAAAGCAATCTGTCAGCGGTTTAATGTTAACGAACTTTAACGGTCGCCGTTGTAAGTAAAGTAACAAAGTCATTCTGCGCCGCGAAGCGCGCGCGCGTGTGCTCTCGTCTTTGCTCATTCACTTTCGAAAGTGGCGTAACTTTCCGAGATGCGGCAGTGCACTCATGTCAGAAATGCTTCTCTCTCTCTTTGTATCGTGCCGCGCATAATGCTCTTTACTACTGACTGTTCTTGAACTTATCTTAAAGGGAAGGCGTCTCCTTAAGAATCTTATCGCTCGTTATTGCTCGTAACGCAAACTTTTCGCGCGAGTTTAAACACGCTCAAATTTGAACCAAGAAAGTTATTTCCACGATGACTTTAGACAGAACATACACGAAGAGAAGAGCGAGAGAAGACGCTTTATAGAGTAAATAATAAGAGGTTCGCAAGGTTTTTTGAATAAACATTATGATTCTGAGTAGACAAGATCGCGTCAAGCGAAGTGTGCGCGTCTCGAATCGATTACTACGTGTTATTACATTTTCATATCCAATCTTGCGTGAGTTACTGTTTGCAGACTCTATGTTAATATCGGTCATTTCTGACATTTTAATTATTTATAATATGTAGATCGCATTCTCTTTCTTTCTTCCTCCAGTGTTAACAGAAAGCAAATTGCGTTACATTTAATTTAATGAAAATTTCGTTTAAAATAAGAGAAATACTTGGGCGCGCAAATTGAAGTAACATCTTTTTCACTGCGTTTCTTAAATAGAATTTAATTTGCGCGAATCGAGAACAAAATGACCGATTTTCGCGATTCGCTGCTCGCGGCACAGGGTGCGAAAGACGTGTTTGAAAGCGGCCCCCGACTCTTGACTGTTTTAGTCGTCACGGACGAATGCGCGCGATCGAAAAACTATCAGAGAATGTTCCGCGAGATGTAAGGTGAAAACCTATTTTTCGTATCCGTTTTCTTCACGGAAGGTGAGAGAAGGTTGCGCTTTTTACTATTGCACGTGCCATGGATACACGACCTAGTTTGTTATAATGTACACTTCAGCGAGAGCTATTTGCTATTGCTTCTCTAATCAAGCTACACGGTCGTTAATTTTTACGGGCAATTACCTCTCTAAACACCGCTAATGATAAAACAGAATTGAGGAAATTCATGTCTCGTTGTACGTGAAGATTTTCCCGAATCGGACACGTAATAAGATAACACGCACGTACTTACATTGATATTAAAAAAAAAGTAGGCAATTAACGATTTTCCAGGATTGTAAATAAATTTGTAAATATTTAAATTTATACACAGGAAAAGTATCTCTAAAAATCAATCAAATTAAGAAAAAAAAACTAAAGTATACCGTCTGTTATTTTTCTGTCTCATAATCAGAGTTTTCTTCGTGTTTTCTTTCAATTATCTTCGGCGATAAATAAAAGAAATGAATATTACGCAAAAACACACACGCGATACGTACGTGTCGTAGCGTGTTTTGTAGCCCGAAGTGAGGCGCATCAATACCCTGGAACAAGAGCGGTATTATCTTGTAGCCGAAGGTAAAAGGATGTCATAGGTCTATATATCTGTAACGTGCAACATTCTCTTCCTTCCGTTTTCATCTCGCAAAATGGCTCCGCTCTCGTTCCGCGATATTAATATCACTTTATGGAGTACTAATAACAATGTAATTTACTTTACGGCGTGGCTTAACGTCACGCTTATAGCCGCGAAAATAGTCTATCGGCTTTTTTTCTTCAAGAGCACAAGGTTCTCACCGAATGTTAAATACGACGCGATCGTGGTCTTAACGAGCGCATAAGTAAGTAAAATCACCTAGTATGTACCTACGCATAAATCCGTTGTAAAACTAATGAACTAATGGGAGGATCTTTGCGCGGTAAGTCCAATAAGAGCCGGGTATTCAAAACAAAATGCGCACCGAGATTTATTCTTATTATCCGTTTGTAGATTTTCCACGGGAACTTCCTTTTTCATAGAGAGAGAGAGAGAGAGAGAGAGAGAGTGGTATTTCCAGTTCTATTACGTACTCGTTTCCTCGCGCTCGGTAGATCGCTGCTCCCCTTCGTCGTAACTTACACTACCAATGACAATCTATTGGATTGAGCGAACGATACTGCGCAAATAAGGGTGCTGCTGCCGGGGACAGCAACGCGACAGGCTAATTTACTCGTCTTACATAATCTCAATAAGCATAATCGCGTCACTGCGAGACGATCGAGTTCGCTTCAGAAGAAAAACCTATACACCGCCACACGCCGTTTTCCGGAATATATCGATATTCAAAGGAAACAGCTTCATTGAAATTCAAACTATAGGATCTATCTGAGCGGTTGTTGTTTCGAATGCTATTGGATTGAAGAATTTTTCGGCGAAGGAAAGTTTTCGAGACGTATATAAAAAGAAAAGCTTGTTTTTTTTTTTCGCGGAATCTTTTCATTAAAAATTTTTAATATTAAAACATCTTTAACCTTAAATCAGTCTGTGCGCGCGAGTATTCAATCAAAATATGAATAGTATTTGTAAAACTGCACAGAGAGCTAGATTGCAATCAGGATTTCGTACAAACAGAGAAACGGTTAGGATCGAATGCGCGCAGATCTAAATGGAAATCTGATGTTGATATAGGAAGTAGAAATCAATAGAGAACCAGAGGTAATAACTTTTATTTGAACATTATTAGCATAGTTAAACAACACCGAGGGCGGAAAGTTTATTAGAAAAACTTATTTGTACATACATAAACGTAAAAATGGGATAAAAATCAATTTTTGAAAAGTGTTTTATATTCAAAAGTATTTGGTATAATACTTTGAAAATTAGTCTCATAATTTTGATGTAAAAAATTTGACTAAAATACTCGCAATGGAAATATATATTATCTACATACTTATATTTTTGACAACAATTTCGCTATATTCGTAATTTTTTTTTTTTTTATACGTTTTGAAACGCACATATTGCGTTTGCGTTGCAATTTTCGCGCGCGCGAAATTCTGACGTTCGTGACGTGTCCGAAATTCGAGAATCTCCTCACGAATCTCCTTATCGCGCCCCATTTCACGGACAATCTCAATTTCGGGGTCAAGAAGCAAGGACGGAGGAAGTGCGTGTAATTTCACGGAAGGAGTGGCACTGATCTCGGCCAATCATAATAACAGTTTCACGGAAATTGGTTGCGCGTTGTTGTAGACGATGTTCGTTCAGACGGAAAGTTTAAATGTTCGGTATACAAATCTGTCTGCGATAACCGCTGTGAGATGTAGCGTGTGGGAGTCACCCGATTCTCGTTTTCTGAAGTAATTTCCTTGATGTAATTCGCTAGAAAGTATTTTCGTGACTGTAATAACCACAATCCCGTTTCAGGAAAGGATCGTTATCCTCGGATAAATTATCTGAATCCTCTGCGAAGATAAACGTCTAGTTTAGTATCAAATCTCAAGAGAAGATGTGGTATCACTTGTGGAATAAAACGCGGCTTTCGGATTCTCTCGCGCATTATAAGTTTTCTTTTTATCTCGCTATATATATATATATATGTATCTTTTTCTTTTGCACTTTCGCGTCGTGTAACGAAATAAAAGTGCGAGCATATTTTCGCACTTTACGATTTCTTCCATTTTATCAAGAAAAGACTGGCTTTACATCGAGGGGACTTTTACGGTGCAATTGCGAATGCTGGTGGTGGTACTGCCCGCGGCCACCACACTCTCGGCGGGTTGTTTCGCCTTTTTAACCTTTCGCTTCATGTTCCTCGTGGTCGTCTAGTTAGAAGTCACGTGCGCTTGTTACCGCTCTCTTCACTCACGGCGGTCGCACTCGACCGCCTTTGTGTGCTGCTCTCATTGTCCCCGCACTCGTTTAATTTGCTGTCCAGCAGAGTTGCAATTATCGTTTACGACAGAGACAGACTTTAATTTATGACCGGAAGCGGCCGCGACTCTTTTCTCGCGTGAAAACATCTTGAAATGTCAGCAAGAGACAGAAAAAAAAAAAGAAATAATGCATTTACGTTAGAGTTGAGATATCACGGGATAAAAATGGATTAAAACACATAGATGCAAATACCGTTTTAGATGTAAACTATTAATTGCGAGTTACTAAATAATACCAGTATTATTATTATTTTTCTTTTAATGCAGATTGCTCTCATTGATTGAATAGGAAACTTGAAATAACTAGCATATTACTAAAATAGTTTTATAGTGCTATTTGACTAGTTGCTTTTTACACAATTATTAATATTTTGTGATTGTCTATAATATATAGCATTATATTTCTTTTCTCATTCCTTATCTCACTCGCATCGCTGCTACGTGACTATGCATATGCAATCAAGTTACGTTCTGGATATCTGTGAAACATCAGGGGCGTTATCTGACGCGATAATTAGCGTCAGACTAATGCGGTGAGGCTCTCATTCAATACGAGAATATGGCGAATATTGATTTCTATCGCGGTATCTGCATTATATCGCGCGTATAATAACACAAGCCTGTGTTTATCGTAACGTCATAAATGCATAATTAACAATTGTGGATTTATGATAGTTCTGTTGGGATTTAGAAAACAAGTGCTACCATATCGTCAAAATTTATCAATGTATAACAATTTCTCATGACACGCGCGAAATTTTAGTTTACTTAGAATCCGTTTAGTAGTTATTTTTTAAAATGTGTATATAAATTTCAATTTACATATGACACTGTGTGTGTGTTAGTTTTTACTTAAAATGAAATAAAAGATGAAAATTATATACATATACACATTGAAGAAAAAAATTAAAAATTTAATTTCAACTTAAGCTAATTTAAATGGGGTTTATTGTTTTTTTAAAGATATCTTTTATTATCTGTAGTTTTCAATGACTTAAGTTTTTCTCCTTTTATGCAACGCCGACATAATTAGATGGGGTGTGCTTACAAACAATGAACGGAATTGAATAGAGAGTAAGGAAAGAGACGATTATTGAATCTGAAAACCAACATTTTCGTAAAGTTGGCTCCTCTAGCTTGTTGTAACATTTTCTGCAACATTTACACCGAGTGAAGTTATGCGTGAAATGCGAGAAAATCTTATTTATATATGTACTGATGTTTTATTCTACCACTTATTTTCGTATCGTTTCGCGCAATGATTAGGTATTTCTTTCTTTCTCTATTCGCTTTTTCTTCCGGTGATTTTCCGATTGCGATTTACCGAACCGTAATATATTTGATCTTAAGTGCGGGCTTGTTTTGCGAAATACATCGTATAAATATTTGAAAAAGTCACAATTTTCGCGTCATTTTTTTAATTCGCAAACCAAACGAGATTATTTGTCGAAATGTATTGATCGGCGTTTTGCAATTTATTTTTTGTGACTAGCTATTTGTATTTCTATGTATCTCTTTTCATATTATTCTTTCATTATATTTTGTTATATTATATTTTCATAGCGTAATATAATGGTTCAAAGCTGCACAATTTGTAAATCGCAAAGATCGAAATTGAATCCGCGAATGTTGTTCGAAATAATTAGAACAAGTGTGAAAATTTTGAAAAGAAGTTACGGAGTCGGTATACATTTTTTAGAATCGTTAGCATTTTGTTTTTATTGACGAAATTGTCCGAATTGATCTTAAAATTGTTTTAGCGGTTGAAATGTGATCCGACTCAATATTTTAGTAGATACAAAAGGAAAAATATGTCATAAGTCTCGCAAATGTGGTGTGAAAAGATAATGAAAGTTTGCACATTATGTGCCCAAAATGCTACGCGACTCTTCTTCTTATGTATATAAAAAAACAAAAGTTATTCATAAAAAAGAGAAAAAAATTTCATCATTTTGATAATGTATGTGTGTATAGTTTTTAATTTTTTTTCTGAATATAAATTAACTGCGGAGAAATTATTGTCTTTGATTGACGCATTACAAAAGTTATTTTTATAAAAAGAATGAAAGAGACTTTCTTCTCTCCAGATTTTACAAAACCCGAGTGTTTAATTTCAGGTTTTGTCAAAAACCGAATTTCTGCGCCGATTAGCTTTTTCGTGCGTTTGGATTTTAAAATACGAGAAATTATTTAAGGACGAGCATGACATAACCTCGTTACGAAGGTAATTAATATTCGAAGACAAAACGTGAAAATAATTGCGTTAAAAGAATTTCTTATGAATATTCAATATTTAAGGCAAACTCCCCGTTTTCTACCTTTCGCGTTAAAATGTACTGTAAATATAGAAGTGGAAACGGAACATTCTCGCTGAGATTTCTCTTATAACCATTTCTCTTATGACTAATACCCATTGAAGCTTTCCGCCTTTCGAATAGAGCATTAAATTAAGTTATATAAAGTTTAACAAATAGTTAACTAAATAGTTCTGCGAAAATTGAATATTATTATGATAATATAATATTTCTTTTGTAAATGTTAATTAATGTACACATTCTCCTGTTTTTATTCTTCTCTTATTCCTTCTGCTTTTCAATTAGATACACTGGTTTTGATTTTCAATAGCTTTATGCTTGGCACAAAGGATCATAATTTACGTGATGATGAGTATTTTCAAAATTGGCATCAAGTGCAACAATTTTGCATGCGTACACGTATTTATAAGAGCTTTGTTTATAAAATTAATGACGTAATTTTCGCGTGCTATCGCAACAAATCATTAAAGACAAAAATCAACATAACACGCGAGATTAATCCCGGTGTGTTGTGCTAACGTTATCATGATTTCACGATCGCGCTTCTATTTTGGTAGTGCGTTTGACGCGCAAAACGCCATCAATCTAGTACGACAAAGAAAAAATAAAAATATAAATGAAAGCGTGAATGGCATTTGAGGCGCAAAAAGCACCGTATCTTCAAGTAGTGGAACTTAATATTAGCAATCGTACACTACATTTTGGAAGTGATTAAATAGTCATTTTACACTTGCAGCAAAGTGCAATTATGAGGAGAACATAACGTTCTGTAAAAAAAAGTAGATGTAAAGTATTGTTAAAGCTTTGTCTTTCCATAATTATTTTTTATTGCGGATTCATCTAATCGATCTTAAATTTATCGAGAAACACCGATAATAATTTCGTACACATTTTAACTTCGTAAGTTGTGTGTTTTTTTTTTTTTTTTACCGAGAAGAGAACCTTTCGGAAAACAAATTATTGCTGGATTTTCAAACTGTCTTCGTAATCCGATTATCTCAATAGAGTAGTTTAATCAATTGTGCTAGTCATCACATGACTTTGATTTATCGTTACAGTCAGCTGTTTGATCCACGTGCAATGATTGATCTCCTTTAGTGACGCGGTCAGAATCCTTGAGCTCTTCCGCAAACTTCATTAATAGACTTTTGCTTTAACTTTTGTCTTATTTATCTAATTATCTGGAAGAAATCTTGTTCTTCATATCGTAGACCTAAACATATGGGCAAAGTTTATATCTAAGTTTTCAAGTAAGTATACGTAATTCTATATATAATTTTTTATACGAGAAAGAAACGATCTCATTTGTGATTGTATGTAACTATATTATAACACCATTGAATATTGAACTTTCCCATATACGCGAGAAAGAGACTTTTTTTCCTGGGTAAGATATAACTAGAGCAAACATCTTTATTGCATTTTCTCTTCCCCATCTTTTTGCGCTCTTCTCCTAGAGAAGTGGATAAAGAAGGAAACTTATCTCCTATATGTTGCATATATGTATATTCCCATAGGATATTATTTTTATCTTATACTTTAGTTACGCTTCTCCTGTTTGCATTTTGACACGCGAGAGATTATCCTCTTCTAAGTTTTACTAACCAGGAAAGAAGTCCGGAACGTATATAGAGATGTATATGTTATACTACACGTGAAACGTCATACATATGTACACAACAGAGTTTCCACATTCACGTAATCGGAATTCTGCATGTGACGCGAGAGACACTAGAAAGAGGGATTTTCTTCCGCCCAAAGAAAAAAAATCTCAAGAGCTTTATCTTGACAATGCCGGCTTGACGCGCAGACATTCGAAATTGCCAACATTGGGTGTAAGGGGAGAATAGTGATTTATTGACATTTATACTGGCCCGGATTACGACGCTTTTACCTTCCGTCTGGCGAAAAAGTGATTGACGGTGTTCCCAGGCACACACCCGGCCTATAACTCGTCTTCGCCGTAGCCAACGCACGTATCCAACATCTTATGCCGCGTTTTTCGATCTTTCACGCAACAACCATCACCGCCGTCGTCGCAGCGCAATATTACGGTCGTATGGGGTCCGTGTTACCTCATAACGATTCAATTTCGGCCGGTTAACAGCATTGGGTCACGCTCGGCCGACTAATGAGAACGATTACGCGAGTGCGACGTGCTTTCGCCGTTGCGAAGGGAGATCTATCGTTTATATTGTGAAATAAACACGGGAGTTAGAAGGCGGCGGCCATTTTTCACGAAGGCTTTTATCGCGCCGAGGTAAACGCTGTAAATCTGTTCACATGAGAAATATCGTTTGCAACTGTTCGTGACGCGATATACGTATACGTAGTAATATATCGCACATATATTTACATTCGGAAAAATCTTTCTCTCAAAGGAAAGCGAAAGGAACTTAGCTTTTGTTTGTTTACGGAAGTTTTGTACACCGCGAACTATATTGCGCGTAAATATAGTTGCGATGTTGTCGATTTAATTCGAGATTAATTCGAAGCGTTGTTCAATTTGCGATACAATATATTTACTACTTACACGAAAAGTTAGTTAGTTGAGAGAATTTACGCCGAAGTCTATATTCTCGTATAGGAATCTATTATGTTACGCATCTAATCACGAAACCACTTTGAAGCAATTTGTAGGAAGATTAGTTTCACGTTCAAGAGTTTCCTCATATAACGGCTATCTTGAAAGCGACACCAACAATGGGGGAGGGAGGAAGAGTTTCTCGAAAAGGTAGAAAAACAAAGATATGTTATTCTTAATATAACACATATTAAAGAAATAAAAACGTAACACGCGCGCGACGAAGCAAATATATAAAATACTTTGTCGCATATGGCTGACTGAGTCAATTTAGACGCGGGACAATCTCTCGTGTTGACTTTCCGAAGTTCTGAAGGGAATTGCCCACAATATCACACAATATCACAATTGCGGAATTAGGGTCCACGAATAGCGTCCAGATTAAAGAGACTGTATCACGATCGTCGGACAAAAGTTAGGTCCTTCATTCTCGTCTTTTCTCGTTGTCTGCTCGACGAGGAGGAGCTCTTGTCCGCGTTCTTATTACATTAACTATTGTTATGGGAGTTGCTTACGGCAGCTCCGCCGAATATATTTCGTATAACGAAATTCTTCGGAAACGCACACCTTACACCTTCATCGCACTAGCAAAGTTCCTTTGCTAAAAAGTTCTTGCGACGAGAACTCGTACGAGACACGAAAATAGATAGCGGTGTGCGCGCGCATCGATCTTGACCGTGAATAAAACGGTAACGAAGTCGCTTAAATTTTTTATGGTCACGTAGAAAATAACTTTTTGCTTTTTGTGTAGGTATACCATGAACACATCGTTCTGCGTAGCGCGGAAATTCTGCGTTTTACGAGAAGAACGCGGACGTGTAATCAAAATATATATGCGCTCTGTACAAATTCTTCATTACGAGTGTATAAATCCAAGCTTAATATATTTCTTACACGGGGGCTGGAAATGAAAACATAATGGAGCTGAAGTTTGCGTAATATTGTTGAATGATAGTGCGCAACGAGAATATATTGCGGAAGTGTGCGCGCATTATGAACACTCGGCAGAGTCTCCTGTTTAGCAATTTGTGTATCTTTCTCGAATCACGAGAAAATACCGCAAGAAAGAGAGCACGCGATATACTCAATTTTATTAAAATAATTTCGCGGATGCAGATTTATGCTGATTTTAATTTAATTTAACATTGCGCAAGAAGCGCTTGATTATCCCATCCATGTAATTGTAATGTAGTCTATCTACGTATGAAAGAAAGTTTCGTGTGTGTGTGTGTGTGTTGTATATAGTAAAAATATCTCGTGCGTCTAATAGGCTCATTACCGTAGCAACTTGGAAATTGCGCTACGCTTTTCTCTCTCTCTCTCTCTCTCTCGGGATAATCTTAGGGCGTGGTTGTTTCGAGAAAACAAAAGTTCACGTAATGATACTTCACTCAAGGTTCTACTATATCTAGCACTACTTGTAAATTTCCGACATTATACAAAGAACTCTTCTTCTCGTTGACTTGCAACGTCGCGCAAGCTCCGGATTTGATGGCTTCTTATGCACAGATGGCCACTCCGGCGGTCGTGAAGTGAGCTACAAAATTGTTTTCACTGCGCTTCTTACAATTGTGATTTGTTACGTTAGAACTTTCGCTTTAGGGATCGGACTAGGGCACTTTGCGCGACAATAAAATCGAGTAATCAAAGAGTAAAATGCTTCCGACTAATGTTGTCATTTATCATGGATGATTGCGAGAGAGAAAAAAAAAGAGACTTAAAATGAGAGAAGATTGAACATAAATACATATCCCAAATAAGTAATAAATGTTACTAGTAAAAAAAAAATATTACGAATTTTATCATTATTTTTTTACCATTATCACAAAGCACATACGATTTGTTATTTTGTACATATTTGTTTATAACAATCTGGTCACAATGTGTTTTTAAAACTTTCACGACTTTCTGAAAATGCATAAAATATTATTCATAGCAAAGTGCATCTCTCTCGAGTTCTGTCTGTGGGAATTAGCGTGAAACGATATAAAATTCCGGTTTTCTTTCGCAAATCCTCCCGTAAAGTTCTCAGATCGCACGTAAGATGAATACGTTTCCGGAATATAATTTCTGAGTATGTGTGCGCAGTTTTCTACCGCCGCCGTCGGGCAGTCGATTTATGTTCTCTGAAAGCCGTGAAAAGTTTCGCGATGGTATCTGTATTCTTTTCGTTGCATTCAGCACTACTTCGAGTAAAATAACGCGAATGTATAAAGTAACTACGACCACTTTCAGCGCACGAAAGAAACTTCGCGGGAAAAGGAAGGAAAGTTTCTCTCGTGTTAAGTATCTTGTTGAGTCGTCGAAATTTAAAATTTATATATAATCTCGCTTATAATTCTTACTTTTGTGCGACTGTTACAAGTTTCGATGTAACATTTCTCGTGATTGATTTTATCTCGTGATCATTTTCGCAGCTCTTTCTCAAAAAAAGAAAGAATTATATACTAAACAAATTCAAACACCTACGTGAAGAACGCGAAGATGGAAAGCACGCGCGAAAATTTTATTTGTGTCTTTTTTTAATTTTATTCTGTTTTTAATTATATAGTCTCTGCGAAAATTAATATACATAAAATTTTTTAATTATACACGAAGATTTTAATTATATACGAGCGAATATAAATCGGTATAATGTGTGTTTTTAAGCCGACAAACGCTATCATTTAATTAAATTCTTGTCAAAGAAGTATCGTCTCTTCGCAAATTATATCATGCTTGTTAGTCTTAGTTGTTTAGGATATACATAAATTTGTGTCTCGAATAATATCGTCGCAAAGCGGCAGTTTGCTCTGTGCGCCAACACACGTAGAAGGGAGATAAATTATTAAATTGTAGAATATCTGGAGAGAGAAAGAGAGAGAGAGAGCAATGACGCGAAATGTGCGTGACACTTTACCTACGTAACGGCGTGAATAACAACTTAATACGGAAAATTCAGTTTTATAAGACGAGAGAGAAAGAGAGAGAGATTAATGTGAAAAAGACGCGCGCGGTTTCTCCTTTCGGCACGGATCCGATTTCCCGCAATTATTCCTCATTACCGCGGAGAACGATTGCGGTAATCCGAGTCTATGTTACGAGGATACGCGGAGGAGACACGAAGTGGAAATGAGGCGAGGGTGGAAAAGTAGCGATCTCTCGGCCGGCGTAAGAGGGTAAAATGCGGGAACGAGAAGCAAAGAGGAGGTTGAGTGTGATAACCAGCTGTCACGATTTAAACCACCGAGGAAAACGACCGCAATAATCTGCTCACTGCGGTTCTTGTTGTTGAGAATCAGCGGAGAAATCTGTAAAATTCTGCTCTCTTTATGATATGAAACAAAAAGAGATGATATATGTTGGTGATATGGATTTTATAGTTTTATTTTACAGGCTTAATTAGATCGATAAATCAAATATGTAATAATAAAATCTTTGAAGGACACATTTGAAAAGACATTTACGTATAGTTGTCACGATAGCTTTTTATTAAAAAGAAATTAGTTTTTATTTGATCAAAACAATTGTTACTAATTAAAGCAAATTATATTTATTGCATTTTATATTAGTTTTGCATTTTATATTAGTTTTTCAAACGTTACTTTTTAAATTTTTAATGTACGTTATCGAAATTATGTAAAGAAACTAACAGGAAGAAGTTCGACGTAAGTGGAGAGAAATTGGAAATTATATTTTTAATTTCGAAATGCTTGGGGGCGCGTTTCAGTGGAAAGAAATATTGTAAGAGTGCACTCTTGCGAAATTGCAGGAGAATAATCACTGAGAAACCGTTTTCCATAAACGCAACTGTCAAGTGCAATCCATTATTTTTTTTTTTTTTTTTTTTTTTTTTATTCTATACGTTCAACTCTCTCAGCTTATTCTTACATGTTCGATTTGTCTGGTATAAAACAAGACATAACATTTTGCTCGTAGCAGTAATGCGATAGTGCTGTTGGCAATAAAGTCTGATATATTTATAATTGCGTAATATATACGACATGTTATTGATCGACGTTGTGTTACAGTTAGGACAACGATTATTGCCAATAAACCCTTCTTTTCCGTTATTGGATACTTAGTAGTGAAGAAAAGTGTGTCGTGCCTTATGTTAAAAGAAAATTCACTTTCGTGTACCTAAGGATGTTGAGAAAACTTGTAAAGAAGCTTTCTCTAGATTTTTCTCTTTCTCTCTCTCTCTCTTTCTCTCTCTCTTTCTCCAACAAATCCCATTGCACGTCGCCTTGTTAACGAAATTGAATTTCAAGATAGAAGAAAACACTTTTCCGCAAATTCTTTTTTGTTAATTTAAGAATAGTGTTCTCATTCGTTCGTACAATTGATGTTTTCAATTAAAATAATAATTTACAATTCTTCTAGTTAACTGTGATTCAAGAAATGATCTTTTTCTCTGCGCAAATTGTTATCTCGCAATAAATATTATTTTTTAAGTTATTTTTTTACGTAGTATGTGATTTCTAATTGTTTACGTCACAGTTTATGCAAGAATTTTAAATAATTTTTATTTTAGCGAATAAACAAAGCAAGCAAGATTATTGTTACGACAAAAAAAGCAACTGAGTTTTGCTAGAAAATATGTTTTTTCGCATATAATTGCATATGTAT
Organism: Pseudomyrmex cubaensis; assembly: GCA_014825685.1. Taxonomy (NCBI): domain Eukaryota; kingdom Metazoa; phylum Arthropoda; class Insecta; order Hymenoptera; family Formicidae; genus Pseudomyrmex; species Pseudomyrmex cubaensis. Next base: position 6,561 of record QVOA01019654.1, on the reverse strand, counting down.
AACATATTTCACATTTTTCTCTCATCATCTGTTAAAAATTTAACATTTCGTACAATAGAATCGTAATATTATTGCAACTCAGGCAATAGCGTAAAATCCAGCGAGAACAACCGGTAATAAATCATCAGAAATTCGATTGTATTTCACGGAAGTTTGCTAAAAAAAACCTCTGTTTCTCATCATCGAAATGCACCATATGTATAACTCGTTAAATAGGAAATCGGTTTGCACAAACCCGATATTGGAAAAGTTATTATTGTCTAAAAAAGGAAATATATATTTGAGTGGGAGATATTGGAGTTATTTTACATATTAAATTGCAATTATTATATCATGTCTATGCATCGGCATGAACAATTCGTTTATCTCGATTTTGCGATATTGCATGCGCTGTCTCAATTTGCATTAGTAGCGCGACACGTGGCCAAGTGCTCTAGAGAACTTTTTGACCTCTTCTCTCTCTTTCTCCCTCTCTGTCTCTCTCTCTCTCCTACGGTAAAAAAACGAAACTACTGGAGACGCGATAATGTAGGTTACCCGAAAGTAGCCTATATAAATTTTCCTTCACTTAAAGGTCGGATTAAATTCCTCGTGCGCCAAGGAGAATTTGCACAGCGAGGCTTGGCAAACTGGTATCGACAGTTTTTCACAGCAAAGTTTCCACGTTTCTTGTTTACATATACTCTATGTTGTTTCAAGTTAACAGCTTCGTGCACAAAACGAAATATTGTTTGAAATTTCGCGTAACGTGCTCGTTCAGTTTATCAGAATACGAAAAGGAGTTTGTTGTGTTTACACATAATACATGTATGTATGAGTTCTGTGACACATAAGTCAACTAATTTAAATCCAAGAAACGCAATGTAATCTTGTATATTTTGTCTGGTAAAGAAATATACATTACAAAGCGAAGAATAAATGTTTCTTCAAAGTGTAAATGTTTTTTTCTCGCGGAAATGACGTTTATCTCATTTGAAATTCAACGTCGTTTCCTCTATAAAGATCCAGAAATGACGACACGAATGTAAATGCAAATCCGTAGCTTGTTATATTCATATTTCTTTTCTGTACTTCAGTTTGCTGTTTTTGTGGAGCATGAAAAATATGCAGTATTTTATGTGTCGGATTATGAAAGGACCTATTCCAGGTCCTTTCATAATCCGAGGAAGACTGAGGTTCTCACAAAAAACACGTTACATTCTTGAGTTTCCTTTCGAGCGAACTTTCAAGTATCGATTGTCCACGAAAATCTATTAAAACTCTTGCACTCTCACCCCGGTGTATCATCGGAAATTTTAATTAAACGATTAAATATGCACGCGAGGAAAGATTGGGAAAAGTAATCGATTGTTTCATAAGTTTTTAATTCTGTCATTTTGAGAAAAGAAAAAGAAAATAGAACGACTTGTCAAACAGTTTTAGCCAGAAGTTAGTCAAAAATAATAATATTAAAATAATGCTTTTATGTCATCTAAAACTGTTGTATAACAAAATACAAATTGTTCTTTGTTTCACTCATTACTCTTATTGCTTTTAAAATGTAAAAATTGCGGTCGCAGTTTAGGAAGAATTTCCTGTTTTATGTGCGTATGTATGTACATCTCACCGTACGCGAAGGATAATACCTCATTGTTTCCTTTAATTTGTTGAAAGCACGAATGGCTTCCTGCTGGAGGAAAACAAAAGTGTATATATATACAATAGTACGTGTGTGTGTGTGAGCACATGATGCTTTCCTCAGAAAATTAAAGCTTGAAAAAAGAGAGAAAGAGAGAGAGAGAGAGAGAGAAAGATTGCTTGTGCACTTTCACCGCGTTTTATATTGTGTCCGATCTCGACTTTTATGAAGAAACTTAGGATACTAGAGCGAGTGCTTTATGGATCAGATGGCTAAGCCAGCAAAATTGTTCGATATATCGCTCTTGGCGCATAGAAACGCGTTATTTATGCGGAGAATTCGCCGTGTAAAAGCGCTTCTTTGCGTACAGTTCATAAATTGATAATCGATCGCATAGGGGTATATACTTACCTCATTCGAGAGAAAGAAAACAGGGGAAGGGGGAGAGGGGGATAAAACCGATGTCGAAGTTTGCGGGAAGAATGGTAGGTGAGATGCAAGGCGCGCGCATATGACGGAGAGAGCTCTCGATTCGTGGGAATTAAGTTTCCGCTCTGTAAACACGCATAAAGCGCACCCGCGAAAAGCGGATAATGCGGCGTGTACAGTTACAATCGGAATAAAGGTCGTTGTCGCGTGAATCGGGTGGTGGTAATCCTGCGATCGACATAACGAGCAGAAAAAATAAAGTCGATCGCTTCACGTTTGGAAGTTGTAAAAAAAACAATTTTTCCAGCGAACCAGCGGGTTTGTACTCGACATTTAAATTGTCGACGTAACGTTTGTCTGCACTACTCAATAGCCCCAAAGCATATTCTTTATGATTTTGCAAAATAAAAAAAAAAAAAAAAAAAAAAGAAAATCCATTACGATTTTAACCACGTGAGAGAGTTTCAAAAGACGTGCTCGGAAAATTAAATATGTGCAGAGTAGAAGAGAAAAATTGTGCATCTTTCAGTATATTTTAGATGTATACATAAATATACATATGTACGTGTATAAATATGAAATGCATCACGTTATGCATGTGTTCTCGGGTCGTATCGACATAATTTTTTTTTTTTTAAACAGATTTTTCTTGAAAATATTTTCTCAAATTTATTTATTTTATATAAAATCGTAATTTCTTATGAGAAGGTAAAATAGATTTCTCATTATCGCGTTATAAATTGAAAAAGCTATTTACTGTTTCATCAGTGTTTACTAATACACCGTTTATTTGGAACAAATAAGGACAGAGAATATCAATCGGTATAATAAAGGGGAAAGATGTTTATAGTAAAGGGGAAAATCGAGACATTCCAACAGGCCGTACGTGCACGATCGCTGGGTCGAGTAATTAATAACGATGTGTAACAAACTGTTTCTCCCCTCTTTCTCGTGGCAATTAATTAATTCAATAGATAGAAATAATTCGAGTTGAGCGTGAAATAAACGATAAAAAGCGCTCGATCTCTAATTGGAAATCCGTGTAGTTAATAACGAGAACTTTTGTTTTTCTTTTTCTTTGTTGATACTTTTTATAAATTGAGACATAGATTTTCGTTGAAGTTTGTTTGACATTTAATCTAATGTCGAACAAAGTTTGCTCGAAAATTAAAGTCTTATCGAACGTGAGTGACGTGACTAAACGCGACGATAAGCGGAAAAGTATCGTCGACGATGAATGGAGGAAAGTCGCTCGGATATTTTCCCATACGCGCTTTTCTCCCTGTTCGATCTCCCAGGAAATTAACGTCTGTCCGGCAAAACTCGCGGATCGACACGAATTGGACGTAGACACGATGCTGATGGCTGCGAAGTTGTACCTGGCATCAAGAAGTGTCAACGTCAAAAGAAAGAGAGAGAGAGTCCATCATCTTTGTAAAAGTCAGTATCGGTTATGCAAAACTTTCTACTTTTTATACACAAATGTATTTGCTAAAACAGTTTATTTTTATATATTATATTTGTTATTCGCTTAAATCGAATAACATATTTAAATAATATATAAAAATAAAAACAATTATTATTTAGATGTTATTAATAATAAAATAATACACGTCTCACATTATGTAAACAAAAGTAGAAACACAAAGCAAATTATGATATTAATCTTAAAATTCTCACAAATTGCAATAAAACAGCATTTCACTACTTTTGTGATTAATTGCGGAATTAATTGTGCTAAGTTTTTCTTCTGTTAGGAAATTTCTGTGCGTGATTATAAGGACAAAAACAATTTCCATAGTAAAGATGAAAATTGTTTAGTGCTCGAAGTAAGAACTGCGGTGACTCGACTGGGATTGGCATATAACCTCCGATTTTGCACAAAAGCAATAAAAATATCGATAAAACGTTTTCTATTCTAGAAAACAGTTATTTACTGCTCTTCGAAGAGCTTCAAATAACTTGATTTTGTTCGATTGCACACATCGTAGCGCGCGCGCGCGCGCGCGCGTTGTATGATTGTGCTCGATTGTGCGAATATTGCGGACAATGCCTGCCTATGGAAAACGCAGAGTGTGTTGCTTGTAACAATACGCAAATCGATATCTATCTAAATAGTTGGCGATGGAATTGGAAAAGAATTCGTTTCCATTTAAAAGATGTCACATATATGCATGTATGTTATATGTATTTATATACTGAATATCCGAGCGAATAAGTTAGGAGAAAAGTTAAATTGAAAATATGTTTATAAAACTTGCATGTAATACGTCGCGTGTTGCATTTTCCTCTTTTTTCTTCGAGTTCCGTCGAGGTAAAATCCAACAGTGTGTTTACTGGTGTTAGATTGAAATGTGTGCGCGTCACGAAAATACAGGATAGGTGTATATACATATATACATATATACACCAGACGCGACACGACGAATAAAACACTATCGATCCTTTGCGCGTTTCCTCGATATATTTCACACGGCCAAGTTCATTCTTCATTCCTTCGGTTACCTATTTTCGTGAGTGGAGTGAATTTCGCGCGGCGATACTTTTACGTGTACGAGGTATTTTAATAATGAATCCCTCTCTTTGACTTTGATTGTAATAGAAGGTTTTTGTCGCACCTGGCTCACCAATATAAATTTAAATAGATCGAGCGTCTCTCTGTATTTTGCATATGCGGGTGTGTGCGCGCTTGATAGAAAATGGGCAATGCCGTTAAAATTTTATTCTCAAACACGATTGTACAGCACACGCTCTCGTCTTGATTAGTTAAAAAGTTTATGAATAAAATATTGTACTAGGGAAAATTTTTTTTGCTTTGCGAAGTGAAAAAATAGTTCGGCGTTAGAGGTGTGCTGTAGCTAGTATTAAATTTAGCACAAGAGAATATATCGCGTGCTAAAATATAGAAAATTATTCATTTATAGTTTTTTCTCGGCAATTGCTAGATTTTATTTTCGTCTTTTTTTTTTTTTTTTTTTGAATACAAAAATAGCACATGACGTTCAATATTATCAGTTTTTTCCCTGTGGTGCAATTGTTTCCAAATTGTTTCGGCATATCTCTCTCAGCTTGAAAATACAAAAGCCGTTATTTGTTTATTTCGAAAATAGCACCGATTATTGCTGCGTTATCGGAGAATTGAACTTCATTTTTTATTCAAAATTATTGGATTGAATATTTTATTCATTTTATTAATTTCAAATATAATTTAATATTTCTGCGATTGTTTGTGCATTTGAATGTGCATTTCAAACGTATTAATTTAAAAATTACGTTTAATTTAAAATAAATTTTTGTAACAGTGAGAAAACAATAAATACAAAATGCGAATTTGAATTTATCGCTCGATTCTCTCGCATTAACGCTTATCCAAAATTCTTTCGCTTCCTACGTGGAATTCTGAATAGAAGCAATCTATTTGGTGATTAAATTCCTTCTTTATATAAAGGAAAGGCGCGAGTGTTCTTCCACGTGAAGAACACTCGCCGAGTAGTTCCATTAAAACTACAGCGTGTCAAAGTTTTTTTTTCTCCCTCCGTCTCTCACAACACAAGACGACACCCTAATTCTTGACGTAGATTTATTCTTTTCGCTACACTCAAGAGTTTTACCCAACCGTGTTTACGGTTATGTGAAATTGATTACATAATTCAAAAGTTAATTACAACGAAAATAGCTATGAAATATTCTCGTGTAAAATAACGGTTCCGTTTGTACAAGACAAAATAATAATTATTACAAATTTCGCAAGTTTCTAAGACAAACGCAATCCTAAGAAAATAGTTTTTGTTACGTCAAGGTAACGTAACAACGAACTTTCTCTTGCGTTACAGCGAGAAGTCATGTAAGATATCAGCTGCGCGGCGACGTCACATAACAGAGGGTAGCGATCGTTTTAATAACGCCAAAACCACGTGGTGCTCCAAAAGTCACATAGCGTTGGTGAATATTCCGGAGCACTCGAGAAGTTTCCAGGCACGGTGGATTTTCCGCTCGGCAATCCACCGAACGACTCTTGTTCGGAGCAGCGATCTGTACGGACGCTGAAGAGCCGCGTCGTTTCGAGCCGTGCCGATTAAACCGAGCAATTTGTCGTCGTGTCGGTCCGGTGGTATAAGCCGGTCAAAGCGCAGCACTCCGTGTGTCTTATTGTAAAGCGAAGATCGGTGAGAAATGTGTAATAAAGATTTTTAAATTTACTAGCACAACACAGGCGCGCGCTACGCGCGCGCTATTGATTTTATGCACTAATACAAACTTTTCACTTGCGCACAATCCCTTACAACTTGATTTGTCATACGCGATCTGTCATCGAATTGACAGCTAGCACAAACGTTGACAGCTAGCATAAACGTGAACGAAGAAACACACCCGTCACCGTAACAACCAATTAGCGTCGCGGAAAAAAGGTAACAATCAAGATTGAGCCTGGATCCTCATGCAGACACCGGCGCTTTGACACCGAGCGTTGATTGGTAAAAAGCGGGTGGTGAGGGTTGCCATTTATCCTCACC
>QVOA01019653.1:0-24339 GCA_014825685.1 Pseudomyrmex cubaensis | reverse complement strand
AAATTAAAAAAAAAAAAAAAAAAAAAAAAACAAAAAAAAACAAAAAAATGAGAGTAAGAGTGAGAGTGAGAGATAGAGAGAGAGAGAGAGAGAGCAAAGAGAGAGAAAAAAAAAGAATACAATTGTGGCCGCATTGTTATCGCGATAACGCTCGCGCAATCCGATCACCTCACTATCTGTGATCCGAGGCTCGTCTATGAACGGCGAGTAATACGAACTAAAAATCGATATTAAGATATTAAGATTACGTAACGCGCTCGTATCTGGAAGCATTCGTGTTCGAGCATTAAATCGAGCAGGATTCATCTCTGGCGTTTTTTAAACCTAACTTCTCTACACGAGACCCTGTACAAAACCGCAAGATCTTTTATTTCAATTTTTTTTTTTTTTCATTGGATACATGTTGATTATTACATTCGAGGACGTAAACTCGCGCGAAGTAAATCTCTTTTCACTGACTTCGGAACATAGTCTTCGTAACACATGCGAAGCAAATCTTGTCATTGGCACAAAATTTTCGTATTTCTAAGCTTTTTGGTGATGAGAAAAATTGCATTTCAAAGTCAACACGTGCAACACGAGCCACCGAGAGTGGATTCGCTCTCGATGTTCTCTAATGTAATTCTCTTCGATCTTTTCTGACTTCGACGAACTACCTACTGACACGAATGCTTCCAGCCGTCGACGACAATGTTTTTTCCCTTCTTACCCCTCAGCGATTCATCAAGAGCAGAAAAAATATATATAGCAGAACGGAATGATGTATAGCAAACGCGCATATAGAGAGAGATAGAGAGATAGAAAAAATGCGAGAATGAACGAGGAAGAGAGAGAGAGAGAGAGAGACAGAAGCAATGGTCCTGCGACACAACATTAATGTATACGATTTTTCAACACGAAAAAAAATATTATATATTGTAGCTATATATATAGAAGTATATATATAAAAAGAGGATAGTACATAGGTAACCATTATGGCTATAAGCGCATCATTGTAATGACGATGGTAATTAATGTGACGATTATTATTAATTATTATTATTGATTTATTATTATTATCTGCCATTATTATTATTATTACTATTATAATTACTGGCGATTTTCGCGTTAACGATAATCGCACCGATAATCTTGATAAGTATTACTGGATATGAATTTTTATTAAAGTTTCCTACGTCGAGATTTTCTCTCGAAAGAAACGTACTTTTCTTTCTCTTTTAATTTTTTTTTTTTTTTTTGTTTCAAATGTTTGCAGCGTTTTTGCACCTTGGTCGAAGAGATACGATAATTCTTTTTTTCTTGCTTAGTGTTCGATCGATTAGTTGCTATCGTAATGAACTGCAAACGGATGATTTATTGCTTAGCGCGTATAGGGTAAGCGAGACAAGAAAAAAAGGATATCCCATTCATTGTATAAACAAAATCAAGGCGAGAGAGATTGTGTGAGAGAAAGAGAGAGAGAGAGAGAAGATGAGAGGTATGAATATTTATGAGTATTCTCCGAACGATTAGGTGTGGTTAAAAACTCTGTTGTTAAATAATATGTCGCGAGCGAATCGCTCGGCTAAAGATCGGCTTCCGAAAACGACTTTTTTCTCTTCACTCTCGTTTAACTTCGACACGAGAGAGAAGGATATTTATTTTCAACAAACTGTAAAATCGGATGCGTAAATTCAATTGTCAGATCAATCAAAAACGTTCGCGTGATGTCTTCGCGGTCTCGAAATTTGTTTTAATAATTTTTAATAATTTTGAAAAGTTGACTCCACATGGTTTTTTATTTTTACCATCAAAATTTGTTTGTACGCGTTAATCTTGTAATTGAAAAAAAAAAACAAGACTAAATTACTTACTTTGCAAATAAGTAATTGTCACACGTAGCAACTGTTTGTACAAAAGAACGCGCGACCAAACGGGTTTCTCATAGTGATCGCGTTTAAAACTGTTCTATATTCTCGGTTTCGGCGGCCACGCTATCTTTAGCCGAAATCCTTCGCTAATCGTGCGACCAGTACAAGTGCGTTCCGGCACAGCTAGTATACGAGAAAATGCGCCCGAGAGGGTTCGCTGTGAGTGCGCCCTTCGAGCGTCCCTTAATAGGCTCTACCTATAACATTTAATAAATAAAACGAGAATAAAAAAAAAAAAACAAAGAAAAAAATTAAAAACAAATACAGATCGAGATAATACCGACATGATGTGCGAGAGAGAGGGAGAGAAAGAGAAAGTGAGAAAGAACGAGAGAGTGAGAGAAAGAAAGTGAGCGAATGATCAGAAAAATAAAAAAATACGCGTTTAACGTATTTGCGAAAAAAAACGCGATATATTATATAAGATATTATTATATATTATATATATTTATATCCTTCGCGCGCTCCCTCCCCTTGTGCTCCCAGTCACCTCCTTTCTTCTCACCTTCCGTCGTCCTTTTCTCTCAGACTTCCGACTTTTGTGCGACAGCGAGAAGGAAACGAAAAAAGAAGCAAACTGTGGAAAAATATAATAATAATAATAATAATAAACGCCGGTAGTTCGACTCGCACGCTGATAAACGCTGATTGTTAAACTGCATTTACGTCTTTGTTTTTTTTTTCTCGCCTCTCGGAGTGTCATCGGTGTCACGGCGTTAACTGTCGTCGATTTAAGAAAACCCTTTTCCCACACGACCCTCGTCTGCCCGACTACTCTCGACCAATATTTGCCCGATGATCGTACGCCACAGAGACGATGATATTTTTGGATTGATTTCTTCGTGTTTCAAACCGCGAAGCGTGCGCCTCTTTCTCTTTTTACGCCGGAGACGCGCGCGGCGTCTCATCGCCGATACGATTTCGTATTCACGTATGATGATCTCAGATATATATAAATATATATATATATATATATATACATACATCTAAACGTCCGTACGCGGGAGACGATTGTCGACGTTGTGGCCCGAAAGACGACAGTATACCACACACACATACACACACACACACGTACACAGAAATCATTGTATCGATTCGAAACATTATGATAAACTTAATAAAAGGATCGAAAAAATACAATGCCTCTGGTTTTTATTCACTTTACTGACAAATCCCAGTAGAATCGATCGTGACATGACTTGAAATGGCCCATTAGAAAAAATCAAACCATACCACGATTTTGTTTTTGCAATATTCTTTATTATAATATCAATAATAATATATGACAGTAATCGCAATATGTTTAATTAATAATATACAGTATACATTGCTATTATTATCATCATCATCTCATTATCCGTATTTCTCATAAACGTACATCAACTCTGAATTGGAAAGTGCGTAAAACGTACATAATATGTTACATCAGAAAAAAGAAAAACGAATCGCGTCGTTTTAATAAATCGGAGCCTATACATACATTACAATTCGATTATAATACTTCTGTTCAACTTTAACGCTAATCTTAAAATTCTCTGTCCCTCTGTCGTTCCATCGTAACATATATATATCACTTATACGAGCACTTGGGCGGGCCAACCATGTATTCACTTTACAGTAATGATGTCTCTTATTGCAAAAAGATTGTCTAAAACAAGAAGGTGTGTTCTCTCTACGACGAACGAGACTGGCAAAACAATAAAGGTAAGAATAGATATTACCCGCATGTGTAACACAAATTGCACGTATTCAATTCCGTTTGAATTCTCGATACTTTTTAAACATGTGCAAAGATGCATCTACGCGTTACGTGTTAGCGCGGAAGTTTGTTATCGATTAAGGAGCCAGAGTGTTCGGTCGAGAAATTGTTCAAATTTTTCGTAATTTTTTTAAAGATATAAAAAAATAGAATTTATGTTCTATAAATGTAGTGTACTTCGACAAATATATCTAGAAAAGATAAACGTTATCTTCGAATTTATATGCAAAACTCTGAAACATAGTTTTGATGGCTGTGACAATATGAAAGAAATTTTGATCGTTTTTTGACCGTTGGCTCTTGACTCCTTAATCACAGTTGATCATAATACAAACTGCTATTCACCACAAATAGAACGGCTCTCAATGGTTTACACGGTTTCTTTATACGTTTCGGCGAAAGCACAGCGCGTTTATTGAATGGTCTTTCGGATATATTTAAAAAATAAGTTTTTTTATATATAAATAATTCCAATGTGTGACTGAATAGGACAAATTTATACGAAAGCTACATTTAGAATATGTACAAATCTTAGACTTTACGTATACATATATAAACTTACATGCGACATCTCCTCTGCAATATATATATAAATATTTTCCACACACATGTAACATATAGTGTATACATATACATATATATATATTTATATAGATATATAACATATGCACCTGGAAGGGCACATTTATAATTCATATGTCACAAATATAAAATGTATCACACGAGTGTCATAATTTACAAAACTCTATTTTCTAAACCAGCCTGTCCTAGTTGTGGTCAATGGCAAAAAGAAAACATTATCGTATTGGTTTATCTGCTGGAAATCTGCTACCGAAAGATTCTCTACCGAAACTTTCAGTCTCATATGATAAGTTTTCGCTGGAAATTTGATTAAACAAGCTGAAGATAATATTTTTCAATGAAATATCGTTCGTTTTTTTGAAACGACGTCGTCACAAACGGATCTCTATTAAGACAGGACAAAGCGTAATAATCTAATAAACACGATAAGATAAACTTGAGCCAAGTAGAACTATTATATTTGCGAGAGTGTATTCACTTCCGTGTTGAAATTATTATTTTAATATCTAGAGTTTTTAATATTTTTTTTTTTTTTTTTTTTTTTTTTTTTGCTTTGTTTTACAAGAATGCTCTTTATACATCCGTTATTTATCAGCGCTCACAACCTTCTAGGACTATCGTATTTCCTCGTGGAGATAGACACCAACGGACGATTCTTAAAAATCTAACGCGATTGAATTAGTTGAAAACGCGATACAAACGCTCTCCCTCATCACTCTTCGCACTATCCACTGTTGATGGCAGTTGCGTATTGGTGTATCAATGTTATATAATATCATAATTGTATATATATATAATCCGACATAAAACAATATTTCTATTATCTTCCGTATCGTCGATAAAATTTTTCATATCCCTAACATCTCATATTTTTACCGGCGCCTTTAATGTTACTCCCCTTGCTCCTTTGATATATAAAATCAGACTTAAAATTACAGCACGTATGAGGCCGTGTAACAAATATTCTACGATAAGTTACAATTAGCGCTACGATCTCTTTTCGCTGCTCTCTCTGTAATACAAGATACTCTTTCAATGACCGGCTAAATTTTAATTGTAACTTGAATAGATCTCGTTCTTTTTCGTTTCCGATTCGATCGACTCGTAGAACTCGAATCTTCGCGACAAACGTCGACTCTGGTGCTGCGCAATGGCAATGCTAACAAAAACTATAAGCACAAATATACGGGAATGCACTCGCGTATTTTCATATACCAATGATCACATACCTGTTCATATTAAATTCGTAGGTAGATGATAGGTTTGATAAAAATACGCGTTTCTAAAAATATAAGAAACACAGAGAAATATACATATAATAATAATATAATATTATATGTATAATGTTTTTTTTTTTACATAAATCTATTGCACTGTGCATCTAAACATTCCGCAAAAATTTATCAAGGGATTATTTCATTAATCTCCTTTTTTTTACAAAAAAATGAGCAAGAGAAAAATTTCTAATTTGTAAACAAAATACATAGTTTTCCATTACCTTGCGTTATTAAAATCTTTTCCCCATTTACAGAAGGATCGATATCGTTTCCTTCGATTTTCATCGTGTTCTAAATATTATTTTACAACGCATTGTCTAGAGCTGTTACGCAATGTTAACAATAAAACAATCGAGTAGAATTCGACGTGTGAAGGGGTTTATCTAAACCAGTATATATACCGCCTTTTCAAAAAGATTAGCCGTATACAATATATAATCGTACAGTTGCACATAACACTCCAAAGAAAATATAAGACTCGTTATCACGTTTTCTAGAGAAACAAAAAGTCACATTATACACGCGACTGCGCAATATATTTTCTAAGAAAAATCGCCTAATTTGAATAACAAACTACTTGCGCAAATGCTCGCAACAATTATCGTGGAGGATATCTGTTGGGTGGCATATTCTTCACCGAATGATCCTTTATGTCACTCGGGTTGAACATCATTGGTCCCTAGAAATCAATCTTAATTGAAAGCACGTAAAGTTAGTGTGTCTCTGTAAAAAGTTAACATAGTTACAAGATAGTTACAAGATTTAAACAAAAAATTCCTCGGTTTGCCGAAGTTACTGTGTTTGAGAAACAAATATTAATATATTATATATATTATATAAATTAAATATTTAATATATGTAAGCAGTAAGGGAACATAAATCTTGTTACTCCTCTTTATCAGTCTTCGCCAAAAAAAAAAGTACATAAGTGGCATTTCGCAATTTACACGATATGAAAAGATACGCAACATAAATTGTAAATAAAAAATTACAGTAATTAAAAAACAGAGAGAAATAAGTAAACTTAGTTTACAAAATCTGATTCTGAATTTTTGAACATGTGTAATCCTTCACCAAACTCTTTCCCTCGATTCCATGACAACGATTAATGAAAATAGTGATTGACAGTAACTGATAAGCGTAAGCTGATTTTTTTTTTAGTAAATGAAAGCAGCGTCGAGTTATTAAGTAATCGGCACGTGTACGAAAACTCATTAGTTTGTGAAAAAAAAATTCATATTATTACCGTAAACTCTCCTGTGTGTGTGCGCGCACATATCGCAATAATAAATTTGACAAATGTGGCCATCTTTGGTAATGCGGAGAAAGTTAATGCCACTGAATTACCTTGTTCCGTTGAAGGAGTCGCGGATCCCTCATCGTGTAGCTCTGCACCTCTCGTGATAACGAGCTAGTTGAGCTCCAGCGAGAGAGCTATATGCCATATACAACACAATAATGCTGTCTCACTTACAAATATTTATCACGTCGCTATGATTAGCTAGTCTTATCGTATGTATATTACTTTCGGGAGTAACACCGATTTCTTATAATCACATGTTCTATTGAAGAATTTTATTTCGTCTATGGAAAATTTTATCTAGCTCAGTTTTTTAATTAATCACACGAGCTAAATCTTTTCTTTTTTTTTTTTCACAGTACGTGAAAATCGGTATTACGCAACTTTGTTTTTGTGTACTATAGAGTAACATTTTGTAGCAACCGGAAGGACACATTTTTTTCATGCTTCAATATGTAAGTATACAGGTGATTTTCACAAAATATTTTATAATACTGTGAGATTATTTACAAAAGATGTGTGTATCGTATTATTATTTGGTTACACTAATCTTCTTTACATTTGGTACATGCAAAGGAAATTGCAGATGTTCGTATTAGCTGTCGTAAAACACTACTAATTGACATAAAATGGTGACAACAAGCAACATTTTATCAAGCCAAAGTCTTGTGCGCGTGTACATTCTGCAATGTTTTTACATAAACAAATTGCAAATTTTATATACAATCGTTTACAATGTTTTAGCAGCGACCATCGCGTTCAGCAAAACAGAGTGCTTTGTAATTATTCCTCGTCATACACTTCCACATTTGCAATAGATATAGAGGAATAGATCATAGGTAATAAGCATAAAGCGTTGAATTCTGCTGAAACGCGACCGGTGAGTGAGAAAGCGTGCATGCGAAATATTGAAAAAAGTGAATATGAAATTAATGTAAAATGAATTTCCTTACTATATCGAAAATAAACTATTATTTGGCTATATCATTCTGCTTCCCCGACTGCTTGCATAAAAGGAACAAAAAGAAAGGTAAGATTAAAACACAGATATACATATAGAAGACAGATCTATCTATGTAGATATGTAACGAAGTGGGGATCTAATGTGTGAGATTTCTCGTTACTAAAATGTAATAAAAGAAGCAATAAAGATGTATTTCAAATGATGCTATTAATAACAGTGCCGTAGCGATTCTCTCGTCTGTTTATAATAAGAAAAGAACTTGCATAGTGCTGGAGCAGTCTGACTCGTAAATTTAAACACACTTCGTAAAACTTCTATAATTACTTTCTGACATACAGACATATTATATTTATGTAAAAATACAGACATATATATTTATGTAAAAAAGTTATAAAAAGTAATAATTATACATAAAAAAGAAGTAGGACAGTACGCGTGACTACTTGTCAAAAGATCAGAACTACGACGATATATAATTAATATAAAAATATGTACAAACTGTTTCTTACAACCGAAACACAATAGAAGACTGTATAAACATCTATTCGATTACGTTAACATTAAGCTCCAGAAACACGCCAAAAAAGGAATCTAAGCCGCATACTAGCAAACTGCACAATGCAAGAATGACAAAAAGATAATGTAAATATTTAACTGGCAAGAAAAACTGTATATGTGTGTGAAATTTGTACTGTTAATGTAAGTGACAATGATAATATTTGCAATAAGTTCAACGGTTCAAATATTGTGATCGCATATAGTAGTAACCATCGTTTTGTAGGCCACTTACAGTTTGTGGTGTATTCTCCGCGACGTTCCCGGATGGCTGTGCTGTCGTTGCCGGAGTCAAGAAATCCACAGGAGCGGTTGAATCATTAACTATCGCGATATTTCAAAATATGTTATTTTTAACATTTTCTATAGTATAATGACTATCTCTTTTTTCTTTGATATTTTTTAAAGTCTCAACTATATTTCACTTAAACATTTTATTTCATGTATCTTAATTGTTAGATGTATATATTATGCCATCAAACACATCTCGAGAAAAATTAAGTTTGGAACAAACTTTGCGTCAACGTATCAAATGAAACACAATCAAGTCAAGACAACGCGATGTAACTTTCGATGTAACTTTCGATGTAACTTTAAAAGAAATTCGATGACTTACCTGGCGCAGGAACAAACAGTTGCGGGGACGAAGTAGCCATAGGAACAAGCGGAGATGTCATGGGGGTGGGTATGTTGGATGATGCGCTATTTTTGGATCCGTTGGGATTGATTATGTCTACGTAATTAGCGCGCATACTCCTATTCTTCGGCAGTTTGTACATATTGCTACCGGTAGGCATTTTTGGAACTTCCGCCGCTGGTACGTCTTCGTTGTGAGCGCTCGACAGAGACGGCGGCTGCGAATTACGTTCCGTCATCGTTGTCGGCGCACGAAAACTGATATCAGACATCTTCGGCGGTGGCGCCAATGCCGTGACACCGCTGTCACCATCCTCATCTTTGTTCGTCCACTTCTTCGTTTCTGGATCCCATACAATCTGCAGTGCAAAAGATACAAAATTGATTACACAATAACGTCGTTCTATCAAGCAATATCTTTTTCTCTCTATGTTATTTGCGTTCATATGTTAGAAACAGATCTAGCTAACGAATTAGAAGTTTAGTGGCACTTGTTAGTTATAACGATAGTCAACAAATCCCGCACTATATATACTGGCCTGGTTTTATCGTCCGTCTTACACAAGCATTGTTGTAACCGTAAGTAGCATTCTATTACCAAAAGTATCCGCGCAAGTCCTTAACGACATAAAACATAAAACCGTCCATCGTGACTTTCAATCAAGCTAGAAAGACGAGATGCAGGTACAAGTGCAAATGTTTACCTTCGGATTGCTGTCGTCCGGCAATATCATTTGGTTTCTCGGTTTTGGCGCGAACTTGCTGATCAAACCACCGAACCAGGAGCCGCCGCTGTTGGCGGATTTCTTTTCGGCCGTTTTCTCGATCGCTTTCTTCGTTTCGGTCGATGCTTTCGAACTCGGTCTCGGTGTTTCAAGCGCGTCCAGTTCTTCTAGAGGATCGTACTGCTTCCTCGTCGACGACGGTGTCATGGTGATTTTTGGCTGCACAGGCTGAAATAAAATATACGATTGATCATCGCAAACTGGTTCCAGCAAAGTTCATCACTATTTACTGTAAACAATGCGAGTTCGCTCGTGTAACAAGCCGATTATTCAGTTTTCTTCTCTACACGTTCGGGACACAAGAAAAATATTATGCGATACTCACAGATTGTATTTACAGTAAAAAATGAAAAACTTTGCTTACCATGTGTTTATTTTTAGATACGGTGTCGCTGTTTCTCTCTGTGACGATACGTCGGATGTGTGCAAAGTGCAGACTCGCATCAGAGAAAAGTAGAATGTAAAAAAATGCAGATAAATTGTGATAAAACTTTATTATAATAATGGATCATATAACTAGATTACGGTGGTAACAATATAACACGTGTTTCTTTACATTTAATTGCACTTAAACAGTAACAATTTAGATTTTGTAAAATTACACACTATCGTACTAACGAGCGAAGAAACAGAAAACGCCTTCTTTTTCATTTCTACTTATTTAATCACAGTATACATAGATGTCTGTTCAATTCGTCGTTAGCATCTAGATGATTTCTGATATAATAAAGTTTCAAAATGTGAATTTTGAACACGGCATTTAAGAAACTGATAAAATATTTATTATAAACAAACTGATAGTTTCTTCGTTACTCGATTACTTCTTAAACGTTATGTATTTTGCTTCACGCACACAAAAACAAAATAAAAAGAAAAATAATATATGGCGTATATTAGTCACGTTATTTAATAACGACAAGAAACTTATGTACGTTTACAAAAATTACTATCATTTAGTCTCGTGTAGGAGCATCAATGTCGTAAGTCATACTCTCGACGGTATCTTTCGAACATTTATTTCTAAGTCTAAGCGGCAAATCGATCGGATACGTGCCACCGAAGACCAATGGCTTGTATCTCGACTCGCAGACATTCTGTCCGATATTATTGTCACACGACCACGCGTCAACTGTATCACAAATAACATCTTTTCTCCGAATATGCGGAGCTACTCTCATGACTTTTTTATCCTCGAAATTGCAATACTGTTTCAAAGTTTGCGCTTCGCTGTTAGACGCGATATTGTTCTCAATATTGAACTCGGAAGATGAATCCGGTCCTATGAAAGATTCGAGTTTCAATTTGCTAAATTGAATATCTAAGTCTGTGGTTTGAGACGAAGCAGATAAAATCTTTCCGTCCGTCTTGTCAGTTCCTTCCGTGTTATCGTCCAACGAATTCTTTTTCTTAACTTTGCATTTCAGAAACACAGGCGGTTGCGAGATCGGTGGTTTCGAGAATGCCAATTCCGCGTGTCTGGATTTTTTGATATCTTTCGGGTGAATTTTGTTGTTGTTCTGCAGAATTTTCGGATAGCTCGCGGTCAATTTAGGATATCTTTTACGTGAATTTTGCGCTTTAGCCTCGAGATTACTGTCAGACGGATCGAAGAACATAGATACATCGTTAAAAGTGTTATCGTCAAGTGCGGAGGTGACACAAGTATTTGATTTCACAGATACATTGCGACGCCGTAATGAACTAGTAATAGCACCCAGCGACTCATCAGGATTATTGCTCGAGGTAAGTCCGTAATTACTTACTTCAGGAGTGGGCGTTTTGTCTTCTTTTTCCGCCTGTCGACGAGGAAGCATTAAGAAACAGGGGAAATTGTTAATTGCAATGCTTTGACAATGAATGAAATTAATGGATTAAAAACAAACTGGATATATTTACTTTCTTATCAAATAGATTACATATGAAAATAACTAAAGGAACTAGTATAATTTGGGCAATTTACAGACAAATTCTGTGAGAAATGAGAATAAAAAGATGAAGAAAATATGCGATGTGATTCGATTTTTATGACAAAAGGATCTTTTGATGAATTTTTGCACCGCAGTTTTTAACCTACCTCATAGTTCCAATTGTCTTGCTGCTGCAAGTTATCGGTTTCAATTTGTTCGGCGTTCAAACTCGGCATTGATTGCTGTTGCCAGTTAGGCGGCACAGATTCGTTTCTTCCGTAATTGCCCTGATAAAACGGCTGTTGATTCCAATAATCCGGCGATTGGTATTGAACAGACTCGTCCATGTTTCTCATATACTGCGCATTCGGATCGTATGCATGATCTTGAATATTAGCGGGTAAAGAAAGCGGCTGCCTGATTGTCTGCAAATCGCTGGTACTGGTTTCCATCATCAACGTAGGTTCGTCACTGTATTCTGATTGAGGGCTAGTCCATTGTTGTTGCGGCATCGGTGGCAACGATTGTTGCTGATGGTTCATTTCGTGAACTTCCTGTCTTTCTACGGCGGTGTAAGAATCTACGCGAGCACCGTATACTTCACCTTTGGCAACCGATTCGTCCTGCAAACGAAATTCTCTTTGTTTAACACGTGTCTTGAGATAAAAATTTGATTATTATAAAATTGACTTATTTAGTTTCTTTTTTAAACTTGATTTCCGAATTATTCGAATACAAAGCATCGATCTCATTGTCAAGTATATCGTACGTGATTACCTGGGACTTGCCGACTATTTCCTCCAATTTCTCAAGCCACACTAAATTCACGTTGGAAACATCTTCCAAAGCATGTTTATAGACTGGATCGTGATATTTCAATCGATCGCCAAGTTCATAAACCGTTTTAATGAAAGTTTTCTTATATTTCGAGGGGTCGCTCGCAATATTCGTTGCAATCTGTTCAATATATAAGAGCGCTTTCTCTATCAACCCACAATCCACCAATTTTAGCGTTAGATCAAACTTGAATGTTTGTAGATGAACCAGTGTGAAACTCGGATCGCTGAGATTGCGAGCGTATTCGTAGATCTCCGTTAGCATGACAGCTTCGGTTGTGAGAAATTCAGCATAAGGCTTATTCTGATTCACGCCGATTAACACGAGTTTGACTCCGTTTGTTCCGTAAGATCCGAACTCGATTTGCGCAAGAATGTAACAGAAATGTGCGGCGTAGATGTCCCCTCTTGCGAACAACGTATCTCCGAGAGTTGTTATCGATCGGCGATTAATTTCCGGATTGGATGAGGTATTGGAAATAATCATAGCTAAATGAGGCCGCCAATCTTCCCAACGTGAATCAGCAACGCACTGTAAAAGCAAAAGGTGACTCATAGCAATGGGCAAAACCTAATTTTATACGAAGTGGTAAATAACTTTAAAGCAAAGAAACATGACTTTTACCGTGACTATGGCAGGTACACGCCCAGAATGCAACTGATAAAGAGTCTGCAACGGATCATGCGGTGGCAGACTGTTTGCGAATCGAATCATAACAGAAGCATACGTGCGCTTGTCCAATTTGCTGGCCAAGAAAAGAGCATGACCCCAAAGTCCCTCGTTCATCGCATATTCTGTAAATATGCAAAGATAAAATTGAAGTGTTCAAGAATGTCAACGTTCACAGAATGTTCATAAAAATAAAAAAGTTTTTTATACCTAATGCTTCCTGTACTCGCCCATAAAGCAACGTGTCCCTGTATTCGTCTGTTATTTCCTCCACTGTTTTTCGCTGCTTGATTTCTGTTTTGTCGGATAACGAGGATATGTCCTGAGTACTTCCGTCACCGCCCGTAGCACTGGATCTTTGCGACGCTTGCGATTCTCTACGTCCTACGGTTTGAGACTTGAGTTTGTTCCCGTCGTTATAAGCGTCCTTGTTACGCAGCAAGAGTGCAGCGATGTCGACTCCGACCACTTTCTGTAACGATTTGAGCAATTTGTGTGTGACACAAATGTCGTTAAACAAGATTAATTAATTTCTTCTGAATTATTATTCAAGGGGAGAGATACTTACCCCATTTTGTTGAATAAGCATAATCATCAGTTCGTACAAAAGAATGTACGATGCGCGATAACTCATTTCTTCATTTGTCAGTGCCTTCCTGATCTTATTTTCACAATATTCAATGATAGTCTTCTTGTGTGTTACACCACTGGAACAAAAATTACATATCATTTTTACACATTACGTCTGCATTCTATACATACCGTGGCAATTATATTCTATACATACGTATGCACGCAGAATGTGACTGTACTTACGTAATTAGCGGTCCCAGATATGATCGTAACTCGCATACGAGAGGATCGTGCGAAAGCAAGTTATCCAAGCGGAAAATGTCCACTTTGGCTCTCTCGCCGTCAGTTGGATAGCTCAAAGGAACATGCACCAAAGATCCAATGGAAAAACATCCTGTGAACAAATGCTTAAATTGTTTCAATGCTATTCAAATAAAAATTAATAATACATATTCACGTTTTTGCGTACCATATGCATGAGATGTGAAAAATTTAGTTGGTGTTAACTGGGCGGAAGCAATAGTTGAATCTTCCAATGTTGACATTTCACCTAATGTCCGTTTATCACCAGTCGTTCTGAAACAGAAATAATTGTTTTTTTTTCACGACGTCAAAACACGAGTTACGAACACAAAAACGATACAGCAATTATAACGAGTGTTAGAAAGCACATATTTTAAACAAAATAAGCATGTTCCACCACAAATTTACAGCAAATTTAATGTAAATAAATTGAAACACATTATTTTTATAATATATATAAATAATTTTATCTATGTAACAAATGTTTGATATTTAAAAGTGTATTCCGACCTTCTAAACATTAAATATTTATAAATTATCATTATGATATATATTCGACAGCGTAACTACTCATAAATAATTACATATTCTATCTATATTGCATCTAGCTTAACTACGTATGAAGAAATCTCAAAATAAGGTACTGGGAAAAAAGAAAACTGAATTTCTCTCTTCGACAGTTTAAGATTCCTGAACCGAGAGCGTGGGCTCCCGGTCTCACCTATTCAAATTGCGACAAGTCGCACTGCGCTGCCGCAGATTGCCGGCACATCCGGGATGTCCGAAATGTGGAACATAGAGTGCCTTGTTTGGTAAGTGGAAACATGCACTTGGGAACGGAAAAAATCTGACATACAATGAATGTTAGAAGATCAAGATGAATGACAGTGATGAGTAACAAAACACAAAAAAAGAAAACTAATTCTTGTGTCTTCTTTTAAATTATTTCTTGGCAAAAGATGTACCTGTCATCGCAGGAACTACGGCCCGAATGAACACTAGCTCTGTCCTCCGGATAATTGCTAACACCCCTAGCCATTTGTTGTTGTTGATGCTGACTGTACATATTGTACCATTCAGCGTATCTAGTATACATGTGATACGCATGTTGATAATCGTAATGAGCATTGTATCCATATCCTGCATTAATAATTAAAATGTATTAGTGATTTTTATATAGAAAATATTGTTTCTTGCACAACATATCTTGATTTGGCCATTGTACGTACCGTAACCATAAGGAGGATAGTAATAGTCGCAGTCTCTATCATTGTAGGAAGATCTACTCGAAGGTCTAGAACTAGAAAAAAAAAACAACACATGTATATATGCGTATATATAATCCTGTGTAATAATTTAAATATTAGAGCTACTGTACCCTCTTCCGTAGCGATCGTCATGATCTCTCCTGTACGGATCTTTGATGTCGTAATCGTTGTATCTTCGAGGTCGTCTATCATCTCTTCTTCTGTCACGATCTTTTCTGCGATCGTCCAATCTTCTTCTGCCGTCCCTCTCGTCTAGATCTTCCTTTCCTCTGATTCTTCTGTCCACGTCTTCTCTAGCATATCGATCCAAGTCATCGCGACTGTGATGTTTGCGATCGTCGTCCCGATACGGACCATCACGACGTTCGAAATCATCGCGCGCGTTGTACTGACGATCGTTGTCGCTCACACGACGACGATCGTAATAGTATTCGTCGTCGTATTCGCGATCGCGATCGTGATACGCGTTCTTCGGATCGTATTCATTCCGTCGACGATCAGGACTGGCCTCCCGTCGTCTCTCCCTGTTCTCATCCCGACTGTTGCGAGATCCCTCGTCGTCTTCGTCTTCGTAGGAATCCCGGCGATTTCCCGCGGAGCCGGAAACACCCTGGTTTTCACTTTCCTGGGACGCACCCACTGCCTCCTCGCGTTTGCTTCGCGATTCGCCGCTGGTCTGATCCTGCATCGTTAAAATCGGAGGAAGAATCTCCGGTGGAGAACCGGTGACTACTCTTCCACCGGTCGTCATCCTGTCGTCGGACAATTGCGTGACGTCGCTTGAAGACGCTCCGCCTGGTATCTGTCTGAGTTCCGTATCCGTTTGCTGCGCGCTCTCTTCGGGTTCGTTGCCTCTGCCGAGCACCTCGCGAGTCTCGCTCGGTTCCAGCATTATTATTTGAGACTGCAATTGATATCTTTCCTCGCCCGAAGGATCGTTTCGCGACTGCTGAGGCGGCAAGGAACGCTCCCTACCCGAAGGATCGTTTCGTCGTTCCAACGTGTCCGCGTCGCCCCGTAATAACAAAGGAACATTTCTCTCTTGTCCCGGAAGTACGTCGCGACGTTCCACTCTGTCGGATATATTTCTACTCTGCACGCTTTGCTCCTGACCCGAGGGATCATTCCTCCTGGGATCGGACAGACGGGACTGTCCGGTCTGCACGTGATGTTCCTGACCTGTAGGATCGTTTCTACGTGGATCTATGGTGCTCGATTGCCCCGGTACTTCTCGCAGAAAGGGAATATCGTTAGGCACTTCGTCGTTCTCGTCGTCTTGGCTCGGTGTCGGCTCGTGTTCCTGATGCGAGTCGGTCAACTCACCGGTTTCCAGGAACGTATTCCTGTCACTCGAAGCGAACTCGTAGTTGTCCGGCATCTGTTCCGGCTGTAGGGGCGCGTGAGGTCGTACTTGTTGTTGCACTGACAATACCTCGACGTTGTTTATCTCCTCTCGGAAGTCACGGGTGTTTGTCGTATCCTTGGGACTCGTGCTCGGTTTAGGATCGTTGTCCAATGTCTCCTTGTTTATGGAATCTCGCGACCCGTAAATGTCGCGTTCCTGTAACGTTTGATGATCGGGTGCGACCACCTCGACGTTCATAAAATCGGAAGTTAGTTGAATGTTTTCGTAGTTCTCTACATTCTGTTTGGGAGAGCTCCATTGATTTGGGGGCGCGCGGATGTGCTCCTTCGCATTTTCCACCGTGGTCGAGCGCGCGCCTTGATTGTACCATTGATCGTATCCGCTTTGCGAGACGCTATCGGTTACCTTGGTAGCACCATTCTGATATGTATTCGATATTTGATGATTCTGACTGACAACAGGTTGACTGTCGATAGAATGAGAGATTTCAATGTTACTTGTGTAATCTAGAGGCAATACCGGTATATTATCGGGGATAGAATTGCTTCGGATGTTTGAGACGTTGAAGTTGGCAACTGAATGTTGAGTTCTTCCATCACCGGGACTCGAATACGCTTCCAACGATTCGCTCGAATGATTTGCATGCTTGCTCGACTTGTTTCCGAGATTAAGTTGACCAAAATTACTGGACAAGTCCTCGTTTACTGAAGCGAAAGGATAATCATCGGTTTCCGCGATAAGAACATTCTTCGAAGCATCACTCTTTGTATCATCAGCCACTGTGTTCAAATTGTGATCTCTAATTGGTGATTGAACATCGCTCGATTTTGCATTAATCGAATCGTGAGACAATGCAGTACCCATGGCAGAAGTGACTGTTGTTGCTTGCTTCTCACTTTCTTGTTGTTCTTTACTTGTATGTAAAATATTTTCTACGGTCGTAGGTACAGTCATGGGTGCTGTAGCGTAATGGAACGGCGCCGCATGCATTTGCTGCTGATCGACTTGCCACTCGTTAGCGGCAAACCTAGCACTGTTGTTGTCCTGTGATACATTCTCCTTGGGCGCATTGTTATCTACTTGCTGCAACCACTGATTAGGATGTACTTCGCTCTGCACATTGGAGTGTTTCCAATCGTGTGTAACGTTGGCATTCCCCATCTGTGGCCAAGAATTAAAAGTATCGTCTATATTACTCGTTTGTACTAGATGCGACGACGTCATTGTCTCGCGATTTTGATTCTGCCACTGATTCAACGTCCTATTACTAGCTTCATTGATACCCTGCTGTCCGTTAGTAGACCAGTTCATGGAATGTTCCTTATTAATTCCCTTGACAGGCAAATTATACATCTGCGAGGATTGCATACTTTGACTGCTCATATTGTCGACGTGTTGTTGTATCTCTTTCGGCACGGTCTGATCCTGCACGTGGCTCAGCATGTCGGTATGATTCTGCCAATTACGTTGCGACGGCAAGTTCGCCGCGTCGTCCTTGTTTCGGTTAAAACTCTGCGATGTAACAGGTGGCGGATATAGCAACGGTTGATCTTTCTGACCTTGCTGCGGCACGAGTCTCTGCTGTGTATACGCTGCATTCTGCGTTTGCTGTTCACTCGGCCATTGATTATGCTCGTAACCCGATTTAATGACGCTTTGTTGCAGCGGCAAAGGATACTGTTGATTTTGATTATAATTCGTGTAAGAAAATGGATCTGTGTAATTCGGACCAGTTTGACGAGGGGGCTCCGATCTAGGCGTGTTTCTTCCTGACATAGAGTTCTGATTAAGTACGTCGGAGGTGTTGCCATTCTGCAGATTCTTATAATAATTGTCTTGTGTCGAATTGGATCTCAATTGTCCTTGATTCTGAGGAAAAGATACGTAATGCTGTTGCTGTTGCGACTGTTGTGGTAACTGCTGCTGTTGCTGCTGGATATCTGATTGTTGGTCAAGACTCCAATCCCATCTGGGATCTTTCCACGAATTGTATTCCGATTGATTCATGAGAGGTGATTGCTGAGTGGCATCGTTTGACGGAACATCCGATTGAGGCCTCGGCATAGACATCCATGTATTTTGATTATGCATTCCATACGCAGCTGAATGATCCACCCGCGATCTGGCGGGTCTAGCTCGGTAAGGATTCTAAAAGTATGTATATTAATTAAATATATGTAAATAAAATTAAATATATCAGTAAATTAATTAAATATAGAAGAGTTATTTATTCTTTTTATGCAAATATAATTTTTATATGTACTTACATTCATACTGTCTGTAGAGCAATGTGAATGAATTTATAGCAATTTTGTTATCTGTAAAGAATACAAACTTACATAATATTTAGAGAAATTTAAAGAAAACAAAATAGCAACTATAAAATAAAATATTTATCTGTTTTAATGTTGTTTGTATATTTTACATAAAATCAGTGTAATTATAAAAGTAATAATTACTTTTCTTTATCATAATTTTCTTTATAAAAACTAATGACACCGAATAAAACCATAGCAGAGTTAATTAAAAAATGTTTTTAAAGTGTCTTTATCTAAACAATATACATATATATGACAAAATAATATTAGAATTGTATAGATAAGAGAAAAGAGAAATAAGAAAATCAGATAGCATATTTTCTCTATGTATTAATTTCTAGCTAAATCAAGCTTTTAAAATTAACAAATAATTGAAAATAACATTTATATTATATATTTTTTTCTTGATATTGTAAACTCGGTTGTTACATGTGTGTGTTATTTGAATCTAAATACAAGCAACATTCCTTTTGAGTAAATTTCAATTCTGCTGCATTGTAACATAACAAACTATGAAAAAAAACCATTTTATATGGACAGTCCACACTCCATAAATATTTACAACAATTTTATCACTAAATAAAAAAGAGTGTTATCAGTACAAGTGTTTAATCAGTCGAATCCTTGAGTGTATTCACATTCTCAAGAAACGCTTGTCACCGCGAACGCCGTTGAGGATTTACAGACTAACACACGGATGTGAATTGCTTTTAAATGGGTCGCGACTCGTTACGATGCAAATTTTCGCATATTGTCGATGCGTCGTACTTTTACGAAAAACGAACATTTATACGTGACTCGTGTATACAACGTAAACCGACGTCTTCGGTGAAAGGTAGTTCTCGTTCGAGATCTGGCACGCGTGCAGGCACGATAAGATTGTTCGGAAAATCTCCGTCGAGAGCGTCTTCTAGGCGCGATAAGGATTCGTTGCGTACACGCACCTCGGGACAAATAAATAAAATACAACCTCGACAGACGTCGGAATGAGTTCTTTTCCAATCGCCACGACAATTGTGCGGGGGAAAAAAAGATGGAAAAGTTGCGGCCCACGATCGACGGCTATGTACCAGCTGTGAAAGTCAGGAAACGATGACACGGCGCTGCAGCACTCGAATTTTATGCACGTTCGCACTCACCTAAGCTATCGTCGCTCGCACTGCCGTCTGCACGCGCTTAGTATGCGCATTATTGTCTCCTGCACTAGCTGAATTCTCTCGTACGGGACGGCAGAGCGAACGTCGTCGTCTTCGTCGTCGTCGTCGTTGATGGTAGTGTACGATCTTTTACGAGTACGCGGACATTTCAATGGACGCCGTACGCGAGAGCGAGACAAGTGCGCAGATATAGTCAACGTGAGACGGAGAAGGGAATAAACGAGTTAAGCACGTCACGAATTTTTCATCCGCGCTCACTTTCCACGCGAGCGGAACGGTCCGTACACCTACACACGTAACCATAAAGAACCTCACACGTCAGAGTTAAAAACCGAATTTATCAAAACGACCGTGAGATGGTGCGCGCGTGCTCCGATTTAAATCGGTCCAAAGTTCCGCGATCTGTTCAAATGTTCAATTGGTTTTTATGAAATCTGTTACGCAACGACAGTTTTGTTTAAAGCAATTTACTCTTGTTTTATTTATTTTCAAATCATACATTTTTTTCTAGAGATATGTTCAATATTATAGCACGAGGAAAATAAATAGTTGACAATTGAATGCACAAATTGAATGCTTTAAAGATAAAAAATTTAGGAAATAAATAAACAATTTCTAGTTTATAAATACCAAACAACAAACTGTAATATTTGTCTTGCAATTCGCCTCTTAAAATGCTCAAATGCGTCCGCTTTCCTCTAACGAGGTGAAATAGGACGGAATTACAGGTTCAAATCTTTATATACTACACACTCCATTTTTTAAAAAAAAAAAAAAAAAAAAAGTATAAAGTTCATATTTTATACATATGTATTTATACATATATGCTCAATTATAACTTTCAGCACAACAAAGCGATACTTATTATCCTCTTTGTGAACATTTGCCCCGCAGGACAAATATGTAATATATATTTATATATTTCTAATAATTATATTCATATATAATTGTTCGAAATATATAAATTATATGTTATTTTCAACAATTAATATTAGTTTCTTAAATTTGTACAAAATCTGTTCTATTTTCTTGGTTTTAAATAAAATTGTCAATTTTAATAAATTGATAAAAGTTATAAAAGTTTTGGAATACTCAAAGGAAAAATTTACAAATTTCTATCTCAAATCAAATTTGCTCGACAATTATATTATACATGATAAACACTGCATTTTACACTTGTTGAAAATAATGCTATTCTTAATGCTTCCTTCGTTTGTCACGATCGTCTCTACGTTGTTCGCGCTCGTCTTTACGTTTCGTAGTTGCCGTAGTCGAACTGCTGGCGCGTTTAGCCTGTTTCAAGAACTGATCCAGACCGAAGGGATCTTCTTCGTCTTTCTCAAACTGTACCGGTCCTGATCGAGTAACCGATCTGTCGGTTCCACTGAACTCTTTGTCGGGAACAAATCTATGTGCAAAAACGAGACAGTCGCAAACGTGAGTTTTAAACATATAAATATGCAACACAGTGCAAAAATATCAAAACTTCTAACCTATTTGTCTTGATTAATTTTTCCAAGTCTTCTCCGTAAGAGTCCTTGTCGATATTCTTGCTAGGACGATATATGTGCGAAGCGATGGAATTGCTATCTTTCCATGGCTTATCGTAAATATTATATTCCTCGTCATTTCCGTAACCACTGTCCATGCCTTTGCTGGTGTTGAAGAGACGTTGATCAAACTGCGCTTCTCCTGAATTAGGAATGCTCTTCGCGGGCAAGCCAAGCGCAATTTGTTCGCTAATATCACGCTCACGTTCACGTTGCAAACGCGAACGCTTGTCAGGAGCAGCGCGAGCCAAATTACGTTCGCGGGCACGATCCTTGTGCCGCTCTTGTCTGATCTGGTCTCTCTCGCGTGTCTCTTCAGCCTTATCTGATGCCGCGGCGGATTTCAAGCCGGCGCGCTCCTCTCGGGCCTTCTGCGCGAGTTGTCTCAAGTGATCCTCTTTCTTCTCTTTTTCCTTAGCTGCCAGTTTCTTCTCAAGCTGCGCACGCATTTCGACGGCTTCGCGAGCTTTTCTGTCAGCAATGTAAAGAGCTTCCGCTAGTTTGGCGAAGTTCTCGTTTATATGCACCTGCTGCAGACCTCGACCGTCTGCGGCAAGACGTTTGTCTAGCGGAATTGTGTAACCCTGAAATCAAAGTCTTGATCATCGAAATAAACAAAAAAAAACATAGTTTTCTTGGTGATTTTTAGGATAATTCCTTTCATTATGTATCAAGATTTATATATACAAATGTTCTCAAGCACCTTCGCATTTTTCCAATTACTTATGCACGGTGGAATTTTCCATTCTTTTTGTTCCTTTACTGTCACTTTTCTAGTGGGTGAATGCATAACAGGCGCTGGCGGAGACGGAGGTCCACGTGGAATCTTTTTGTTAATTCTGTTAAAATCTTTACATTAACATCTCAAATAATTTGTATATGTTCTTTATTGGCAGTCTCGCATAGTGCTCTGTACATACTTAAACTTTGGTGGTTCTAAAGGATCCACTTGCGCTTCCACCATTCTGATAACTCTTTGTTTTGCGCCCGAATTGAACGACTGTCCTTGCTGCGATGGTGTGTAACGTATATACTGCGCCGGGGCTTGTTTCTCGGCACATCTCACTGGCATGGCAGCGGCAATCTTTGATCTGGTTATTTTCTCTAATGCTTTCTTTGTCTTATCAGTAAGTTCATCAATTTCTTCGTCAAGCGGACGTTGTAACGAGGGATCGTCTTCATTTGTAATTTCTGATGGTAACAAATCACTCAACTTGCTGTATACAATCTATGAGACAAATTTAAAATGATAAGCAAGAGATTAATACACAGTAGTGTGAAATTCACATTTTTTTTGATATCTCATGTAAGCAATCCAGGTTTGGTTTGCTCTTATGGTTCAGTGGACCTGTGAAGCTAATCCATACGCCATTCTACGTCTTCAATGATAATTAATTAATTAAACCGTTCTTATTGCTAGGCCAGAAGTTGTTTATTGGTTTAGGTTCCCCCTCTATAGGAAGCGTGAGTTTGAATGTGGTAATAGTGCAAGACACCCTCAATTTGTCCTAAAATATCTTCTGCATATTTTCGCACATCCAACCGTTACGGGAACGGAATGGCGTCTGACTTGTAAGCAGTCCAAAATTAAAGTGTTAGAATATATAAAAACGTTACTATTTACCTTATCTTTACCATGGCCTTGTCTAGCTATAAGATCATATTTTACTTTTCCTTGAGCATCAAGTTGTACTGCTAAGGCATTACTTGTACTTTCCTTGCCCTTCATTCCCATGCCCAGTGGATATTGTGCGACATGGATCTCCGGGAAAGCACCTCCATCTCCAAAATCCTAATGTAACATAAATGCACATTACAAGCTTATAAATATTATAAATATCATTTCACGATCAATGATTTCATAAAATGTACATATGTTAATTGTTTATATTATGGATCTCCGGGAAAGCACCTCCATCTCCAAAATCCTAATGTAACATAAGAGCACAATACAAGCTTATAAATATTAAAAATATCATTTCACAATCAATGATTTCATAAAATATACATATGTTAATTGTTTATATTGTCTAGACAAGGCTAACTACTTACTTCTGGGTTGCGCGGCACCCATCCTCGTCGTTGTCCATAAGGTGGGGCAGTTACAACAGCTTTTACCAAAGCTGAAACAGGTCTTTGTCGTAATTTCTGTTCACGTGCCTCATCCTCTCTATCCCATACATTTTGAGTAGGAGCAGGCAACAAACTATAAAATCATAAATAAACTTGTTAAAATAAATACGCATTTAGGTTAGAAAGTAACTTTATATATGACGATGATTTTTAGAAATATTTGATCATTTCAATAATACTAAACACAACAGACAGTAATAAAATATATTAATAAAGTAATTCTACACTTTTGTAAAAGCAATAATTGTAAGTAAAGGTAATAATCTTTTGTACAAAAATAACGATTTCTTACTTTGTTAAAGACATTTCTGACTGTACACATATGTATAGATGGCAATAGATGGCAATGTAAGTTACGTTTCGAAACTCAGCCAACAGATAACAGCACTGAGAAAGAACAACAACCTCAGCCTGGATCCTCATGCAGACACCGGCGCTTTGACACCGAGCGTTGATTGGTAAAAAGCGGGTGGTGAGGGTTGCCATTTAC